>VSMD01109300.1:0-65645 GCA_008750895.1 Mirza zaza | reverse complement strand
AGAGAGAGAGAGAGAGAGAGAGAGAGAGAGAGAGGGAGAAACAGAGACAGAGACAGAGAGATAATATAGCATATCATGCACTAGATTTAAAGCATCTGCTCAGATATTCTTCCAGTCACTTCTCATGACTCATTGGCCAAAAAATGCCACGTTGTCACATCTATTTTGACAAAGCAAGAGACTTCAGATCCACTATGTGCTCCAAACAAGGAGATACAAACAGCTACACACACACACTGTTCATCTGCTTCCTTGATTTCTTGAAATTGCATCTTGAAAAAGTAATTAGCATTCATTAACCCCAATTGTCTCTTACTTCACTACAATCTATATTCTACTTCAGTTATTCTATTGAAACTGTTATGAGACCACTAGTGATTTAACAGGTAAGCTGAAGACACATTTTTAGCATAATCTTATTTAATCACTTTTCAATACTAGATAATATTGAAAACCCTTACCTTTTGAAAAAAAATATAGCATTATTTTTTCTTATTCTTCTGTTTTTATCCCATTTTAGCTTGCCTTTCTGGCAGTTAAATTGTTTTCCCAACTCCTCTTTCTTTGGCTTGTTTTTCTTCTCATTCTATATGTGATCAATTTTATACAGACTCAACTATGATATAAATGCTAAGACATAAATATGTATTTCTTGACTAGACTACTTTTAAAAATCGAGGGTTTACATCCAAGTGCCTCCTGGATAATTCTGAGCTCCAGCTCAATCTAACTTAGGTTAAATTACTCAAACTTATCATAAATTATATCTTTCTAGGTTCACCCTTGTTTTCCCTATATAATTTGTTGACAAATGTAAAATCTGATTTTATCCTTTAATTTTAATATCTTCTATCTTCACATACAAGTAGACAAGTCCTTTTCTTTTTACTTCTAAATGTCTACAACTCCACCTTTCTTGCAGATATCACTACCATTGCCATTATTCAAGGTTTACTATCTCTCATCTTGTTCTTTCTCTGAATGCCTATTTCTTTTTTTCCTTTGAATTCAAGTCAATTACTCCCCAACTTCCTACTTGTCTTCTAGACTTGTCTTTTAAAATACTTGTTCATGGCATTCTCTTGGTCTTGTCTTGTTTTTTCTTTTCTTTATTTCTTCTTTTTTTAATGTTTTGCTTCTTTTTACATTTTAAAAAAAAAAGCACCAAGTTCTTATCTTGGCAAGTAAGGTATTTTGCACTCAAGTTTCAGATGTATAAGCCCATTTCCTTAGAGGAAGCATTCAGTTGTGTAAAGAATAACTATTCCCTCCCAGCCCCAGGTATACCAAATTTAAAACTTACTGGAGAAACTTATACTAGGTTACCAAGTAACTCTGAATTTTTTTCATTCTACTTTTTAAAATATTTTTACTCCTATCTATCTCAGAATAAAATTTCTTGAGGATTAAATAAGTTATTCATGTGAAAGACCTAAATAGTCTAATTGATAATAGGCTCTTAATAAGTGCAATTAACTCCTCTTCTGACACTTCTTAGGGTGTGTTCTTGCTACATGTTATATCAGGATACTTCCAGATCACTGAGTGGATAATGATTGTAATTTATTTATGTCTTTGCTCATGCTCTCTTCTTCCTGGTAAGTACTTCTTAATACATACCCTGGAGGAGTGGGTATGTTAAATCTGTACTCCTTATAAAAAATAATGGCTTATTGTCATTTTCTTTGTGATTATTTTCTTTATAATCATGGTCTTTGTTCCATAAGTTTTGCTCATATTCCGTTTTTATATAACTAGCAGCTTCTGCTTTGCAACTATTAACAAACTAAAATATAAAGAAAATAATTATATTAGTCTATCAGTTTATCAAACTCAGAAGCTTTATTTTAACTGTCATACTAAAGTGCTTACCAATATTTCTATCAGTTTATGTGTTCAAAGTATGTTTAATGATTAAGAGCATGTCAATGATTAAAGAATCTAATGAAAAATAAATGAAATTATATATTAATTGGGTGATTAGAAGAAATGATGTGTTACATCATCATTTTGTGTTAAAATGTTATTATTTATCTGTAGATCTTAAAGCTTTATTCCTAATCTTACAATAATTTGACTTGGTTATATGCTCAGTTAGAAAATAATTCTGTTCTTAAATGTTTGAATTGTGATTGAGAATTTAGTTAATTTTGTAGTTTAGTGAATTTGATTCATGGAACAAGTATTTATCAAGCAGTCTTATATTCAGGATAGTATCAAGTAATAGCATCTTCTTTTAGTTTTGATAATAGCATCCCATCTACCTTTCTGGTTATTGTATTAGTGAATTTGGTTTCTAAGTGTTTAAATTATGAGGTATTTCGTTTACAGCAATATATTTCTCATTCAATATTGAAAGAGATATGAAAGTCATACATACTGTATTCAATTTTATAGTAGATAGATTTTTCACAAGTATGAGATGTGTATATCTAAAACTATTTAAGACTATTTAATTATAATTTTCATTTGTATTTAGAGCATTTCCAGAAACAGATTTAATTACATTCAAATATCCCCAGATTTGCCTTTTAGAAATTAAGTTTTCCATATCTCTAAATAAGCAGGTAGTTAGGCAAGGGATATTACTCATTTTAAAAATATTCATGAGGCAATAGGACATTTCTTGTGAAATATAGATATAAGAGTTTTTAAAGAGAATATCAGCAAGCAGAATTTTAATGCATTTTTCAAACATCTAGTTTCTTTTGACAGCCGCTACCTTTACATTGAGCCAAAGAGATTTTCAAATCAGAGATCTGAGTCTGGCACTCAAGCTACTGCTATTCAGGATGCAGTTTTAGATCACATTTGGGATTTGATAATCCTCAGGAACATCAGACTTCTATGTGCTTTGTGCTCATCTGAAATCAATTGAAGAAATAAAACCTTTTAATAGAAAAAAACTAGTGAGAAAAATAAGAGTAATTCATTCTGATCCTTTTGGAGAATATAAGGATTTATTTTATTCTAGTTAGCTTTCAGCAAGAGTAAGTTTGAAAAAAAAAAATTCTACCATTGCATATATTTCAAATGATCATTTTGTACCATTAATGATACCAACTTCCAAAGCAAAAATAATTTGTACATATATCAGGAAAGCCAAATTAGTACTCAAAGTACAAACTGTGGACAAATCAACATTAGGGTTCATTACAGACATGACATGGAATAAGGGTAAAGAATATGCTTCAGCATTAATAGAAATTTGTATATTTATTGAACCTCATCTTGAGATGTGACCTGCAATGAAAAGACATACAAATATATGACAATCAGTGTAAATGCAATAATGGAAGAATAAAAGTATTTTGGCAGCATGTAATTGCTAGAAAACTATGTTTGAGAAAAGTGGCAGAATCTAGGTATCCCTCCTTCAGAACTAGAGAGAGAAAATTTGTCACTAAGGATAGAGGTGTCAAAGAAAATAAATGTTCTCTTCTGAACCAGGGGAAAGGATGTGGCTTCTTTAATTCCTGTTATTATTCTCCAACTAAAGGGCAATGCAACTAGATAATTTCTAACCTTATACTTCTCTCCCATTCAAGTAGTAAATTTGTTATTAATAATAAAAACCTAGTTTCTAAAGAGTTTTACTATAGAAAAGTCTGAGGATTTGCTGAAATTAACCTCTTATTCCTCCAAACATAATGTTTATTATTCTGCCAATTTATTAAAATATTAGCAATACAAATAGTAGTGGCTTATTGCCTCATTTTATTATTTGTTCCTATTATCTTTAATTTTTAATGAATTTATAGGAATAAATCTTAAATTGTTTTTATTTTTTTCTTATAATCTAAGCTTACACATTCTAAAATTCTTACCCTTGATATTATAAAAAGTTATTATGTTACAAAATTATAAATACTATTGATTTTCTTTCAGTAAATAATATTTTATAGCATGTATTATAAAATATTTGCAGGTATTTTTGATAGTAGTAAATTATCCTTATCCCAAAATTATAGGTCTTCACTGATATTTTACCCCTTTAATAGTCCTTTCCTTTGTAAGAATGAATATCCTTCATTTTATTTAGAAAATTCTGTCATTGATTGTTTTATTTTATTGCTGTATTAAAAACTATGTAAAGCCTTAGTGACTTAAAGTAGCAATTTTATTTTTCTCATTACCCTATGAGTTAGAAGTTTAAGAAGAGCTGCACCAGGCACTTCATCTCTGTTCTCTGTGACATCAGCTGAGGAGGCCGACTGAGGATAGGGGTGAAGTTTGAAGGTGTCTCACTCATGTTGCTGGCAGATTTGAAATGACTGCCCACTCAGACATCAACTGAAACTCAAGGGTCTTTTAGCTGGAATACATGGACTTGCTCAGAGTATGCAGGGTGGGTTTCAACATACAGAAAAGTGTAAGTTGTTGTTATCTTAAGTTCTGGGCCTGGAAATTGGCAATATTATAACTATTTTTGTGTCATTGTATAAAAAAGTATTAGAACATACTCAGACTCAGAGGGAAGAAATACAGACACTACATCTAATGCAAGAATGGTATTAATCTTCCCAGGGTCATACTGACAATATATCAATAAGACCTAAATCAATTCTCACATCAGCCTGAATTCAAACAAAATCATTTTGTTTCCAAATAAAAGAATGTTTAACTAATCAATAGAAAAAAAAATACTGAAGACATCTACCTTGCTTACTCCACTCTTTAAGTTATACCATTGACACCTTGATCACTGGCAGTACCCTTGATAAAACTTTTCTTTTTCCCCACCCCCTTTTGTGAGACTTAGAACACTTCTAAGCTACATTAAAACAGGAATTCCTTGATGTAAAAGATAGAGGAACCAATGGTTGTGACTGGTGAATATTAGAGATGAAATATCTTCCTTTCTTCTATATTATCTTTGAGTATCAACAACTGGATTCTGATGCTAAATAAATCACAGTTTTGATCCAATACAGACATTCAGTTATGACATATAACTATTTTGAAGTAATTTTCTACTTCTTGCTCTGTTTATGTACAATATATTATTTTTATTAAGGTTGGTAATTGCAGTTTCAGACCGTGAATTTTAAATCATTATAACTAATCTCAAACACATCTTTATTAACCAAATTAGGAACCATTTCAATCAACACATTTTTGCCAATGAGATATAAATTTGTTTATTCTGGTAACATAAAAATCTGCGCTTTGGGATTTGAGGAACTCTTGTTTCCATTTTCTGCATCCTGATGGTTGTGGTAGTATTTTCCCTGCAAAAAGTTGTTGAGATACTTGAAAAAGTAGTAGTTGGTTGGAAAGAGATCTGGTGAATATGGCCGATGAAAAACTGCTAGCCCAATTTGTTCAACTTTTGAAGAGTTGGTTGTGCGACCTGCTGTAGAGCATTGTCGTGGAGAAGAATTGGGCCCTTTCTGTTGACCAATGCCAGCTGCAGGCCTTGCAGTTCTCAGGGCATCTCATCGATTTGCTGAGCATACTTCTCAGATGTAATGGTTTCGTAGGGATTCAGAAAGCTGTAGTGGATCACACCAGCAGCGGACCACCAAACAGTGATCATGATTCTTTTTTGGTGCAAGTTTAGCTTTGGGAAGTGCTTTGAAGCTTCTTCTTGGTCCAACCACTGAGCTGGTCATTGCCAGTTGTGGTATAAAATCCACTTTTCATCACATGTGCCAATCTGATCATGAAATGGTTCATTGTTGTGTACAAGATGAGAAGATGACACTTCAGGACGATTTTTTTGATTTCAGTCAGCTCATGAGTAACCCACTTATTGAGCTTTTTTACCTTTCCGATTTGCTTCAAATGCCAAACAATTTTGAGTCTGGCATAGTTGAGTTGGACCATAGAATGGTAAACCTTGAGTTCTTTGACAACTTCTCATGTAGTTGTAAGAGGATCAGCTTCAGTGGTTTGTCTCAATTGGTCACTCTTAACTTCTAATGGCTGGTCTCTGTGCTCCTCATCTTCAAGGATCTCATCTCCTTTGCAAAACTTCTTGAACCACCACTGCACAGTACATTTGTCAGCAGTTCCTGGGCCAAATACATTGTTTATGTTGTAAGTGTTCTCCCCTGCTTTATGACCCATTTTGAACTCAAGTAAAAAAATCGCTCCAATTTGTTTTTTATCTAACATCATTTCTATAGTCTAAAATAAATGTAAAATAAACAAAAAATACTAAGTCATTAGCAAAAAATGAAGGGGGAAACGCACATTAAAATGATATATAACATAACCACATTTATTTAAGAATGTATTTCAATATCAAACAACAAATGTCAACAATGCTAAAACTGCAATTACTTTTGCACCAACCTAATAAATTTCATTGTTCTCTCTTATTCCATATAATTTATTCTTTTAGTGGATTTTCTAGCTTATCTTTAGTTTGTGTTTTATCAGAAAGTCCTCAATTAGAACAATGAGGATTTGCCTAACTGTTTGCCTGGGACTGACACCAAAATGCTATGTGCTATCAAAAGTAAATATAAATTGCTCATTGCTATAAATACACTACTTTGAGAAAGAACTATATGCATGTCATTATAAATGTATATATTGTGTGTGTTTGAGTATGGAAATTCACAAACTTATACTAAAATTTATGTGTAAATGAAAGGTAGAGTAATAGCCAAAACAATTGTGAAGAGCAAAGTTCATTATATATTAATTTATAATTAATATGAAGCTTTTATAGTTAATCAGTGTGCTACAGGTGTCTGGATAGGATAGACAATTCAATCAATTCAATACATTCAGGATTCCAAAAGAAAACACAAATAATATGGATCTTCAAGCAGTTGAAGAGGAAGGCAGAGCAATACAAAATGTACAGTCTTTTGAAATCATGGTGTTTGGTCCAATAAATAGTTACATAAAAACTAGTAAACTATGAATAATTGCAGATTTGAAAATAGAAGATAAAAGAACACAGTTTCTAGAAAATAGGATAGGAAAAAGTATCCAGGATCAAGAAATAGCCAATGATGTCTTAAACAGGATACAAAACATGAACAATAAAGGAAGTACTGTAGATATATTTATCTGAAGTAAAAATAAGAGCTACTGGTATTTGAAATATATCACTGTATTAGTTTTCTATTATGCAACCAATTACTAAAAACTTAATGGCTTAATACAATGGATATTTATTATCTGTGTGTCAGAAGTCCGGGCATTTTTTTTTTTTTTTTTCCTGAGATAGTCTCACTCTGTTGCCCAGCTGCCATGGGATCAGCCTAGCTCACAGCAACCTCAAACTCCTGTGCTCAAGCAATCCTACTGCCTCAGCCTCCCTAGTAGCTGGGATTACAGGCATGCACCACCATGCCCGGCTATAGGCATGGTTGTGATAACTACTCTGCTTAAGGTCTCACAAGGCTTCAATTAATGTATTAGTTAGGTTGCTGATATACCTAGAAGTTTGAACAATCCACTTACAAGCTCATTAGATCATTGTTAAAATTCATTTTTTTCTAACTGCATGACTGAGAGCTGTGGCTTTTTCCTGGCTATATGATGGAGGGTTTCCTCATGTCATTACAGGCCACCTGCAGTTCCTTACAAGGTGAGCTTCTTCAACATAGCTGCTCATTTCATCAAGCTAATAAGAATTCTTCCTTACTATAGCCTTGTCAAGTGTAGCTTCAAGTCTGGTAAATTGATGCCTCCCAATTTGTTCTTTTTGCTTAAGGTTGCATTGGCTATTTGGTGTATTTTCTGGTTCCATATGAAGAGTAGAATTATTTTTTCTAGATCTGCAATAAATGACTTTGGCATTTTGATGGGGATTGCATTAAATCTGTAAATCACTTTGGGTAGTATAGACATTTTAACAATGCTGATTCTGCCAATCCATAAGCATGCTATGTTCTTACATAAGTTTACATCCTCTGTGATTTCCTTCCTCAGTGTTTCCTAGTTACCCCTGTAGAGGTCTTTCACCTCCTTGGTTAAATATATCCTAGACATTTTATTTTCTTCATTGCTATTGTGAAAGGTATTGAGTCTTGATTTGATTGTTGATGGCATATAGGAATGCTACTGATTTGTGTACATTGATTTTTCAACTTGAGACTTTGCTGAATTTATTTATCAATTCCAGGAGTCTCTTGGTGGAAAATTTGAGTTTTTTTAGATATAAGATTTTATCATCAGCAAAGAGCAATAATTTGACCTCCCCTTTCTCCATTTGGATACGCTTAATTTCCTTCTCTTGCCTGATTGCTCTGGCTATTGCAATACCGTGTGTAATAGAAGTGGTGACATATGGCAACCTTGTCTGTTCCTAGTTCTATGTGGGAATGCTGTCAAATTTTCCCTGTTCAGTATGATGTTGGCTGTGGGTTTGTTGTATATGTTTTTTATAATTTTGAGGTATGTCCCATCTATACCTATTTTGTTAACAGTTCTTATCATAAAAGTGTGCTGAATTTTGTCAAATGCTTTCTCTGTGTCTATTGAGAGGATCATGTGGTCTTTCTTTTTGCTTCTATTTATGTGGTGAATCACATTTATACATTTGCTTATGTTGAACCACCCTTGCATCTCTGGGATGAAGCCCACCTAGTAATGGTAGATTATTTTTTTATATGCAACTGAATCAGTTTTCAAGGATTTTATTGAAAATTTTTACATCTATATTCATAAGAGATATTGATTTGTAGTTTTATTTTTTTATTGTGTCACTCCCTGGTTTAGGTATCAAGGTGATATTGACTTCATAGAATATGTTGGGGAGGATTTCTTTGTCCTCGAGGAAATAATTTATGCAGTACAGATACCACTTCTGACCTAATCAAAGAAGTAACATTCCTTCTGCTTTGCCACCCAAAAGATCCAATGACACTCTACAAAAAAGACACCTGCATTTGAATGTTTATAGCAGCACAATTCATAATTGCAAAGCTGTGGGAACAACCCAAGTGCCCATTAATCCAAGAGTGGATTTTTAATAAAATGTGGTATATGTAGACCATGGAGTACTATTCACCTCTAAGAAACAATGGTGATATAGCACATCTTGTATTTTCCTGGTTAGAGCTGGAACCCATACTACTAAGTGAAGTATTCCAAGAATGGAAAAACAAGCACCACATATACTCACCAGCAAACTGGTACTAACTGAGCAGCACCTAAATGGACACATAGGAACTACAGTAATTGGGTATTGGGCAGGTGGGAGGGGGAGGGAGCAGGTGTATACATACATAACGAGTGAGATGTGCACCGTCTGGGGGATGGTCACACTGGAAACTCAGACTTGTGGGGGGAGGGAGGGAAAGGGCATTATTTGAAACCTTAAAATTTGTACCCCCATAATATGCTGAAATAATTTTTAAAAAAGCAAGTCATAACTCTCACACTCCAGGGGAAAGGTCACCCAAAGTTATGAACATGATGAAGGTGAATAATCATTGGGGCTAACCTTAGAATCTGTCCACTGAATCCATCAAGGGAGTGGAAAGTGCAAACTATAGAGTGTAAGAAGATATTTGCAATTACTATAATTGACCATGAGTTTATTCCAGGACATAAAGAATCCCTATAAATGCATAACAAAAAGGCAGAGGTCCTAAGAATATAATGGATAAAAGACTAGAATAGAGATATCATTAAAAGAAAAACTTAACAGAATGTAAATATTTGAAAGAAGCTTAAAATATCACTTTTTAAAAAAATTATTTTTTTCAGCATATTATGGGGTTACAAATGTTAAGGTTAGATATATTGTCCTTGCCTCCCCTCCCCCCTCGAGTCAGAGCTTCAAACGTGTCCATCCCCAGCAACGAGTGTGCATCACACTCATTATGTATATATATATCCATCTCCTTCCCCCCCACCTGCCTGACACCTGATAGATGTTATTCCTGTATGTATACTTAGGTGTTGATCAGTTAATACCAATTTTCTGGTGAGTACTTTGGTGCTTATTTTTCCATTCTTGCAGAAAATATCACTTTTTAAGGAGATGAAACTAAAATCAAATTGAAAATCCACTATAAAAATAAAAAAAAACCTAGAATGGTTAAAAAGAACAGTTGTAAGAATATAAAATGATGGGAATGGTCAAACTCTGCTGTTGGGAGTAAAAATTTATATAACTACTTTGAGTCTACATAATGGATCATAAAAGTCTCTACTCCAAAGCAATTTATATATCAATGCATTAAAAGTCACCTGTAGGTAGGTTCAATAATATTATGACTGGAAACTAGTCAAGTAGGCAAGAGTAAATTGGATAAATGCACTGCATTATACTTAGACAATATGATTTTATATAGCATTGAAAATAAATGGAATTGCTACATGATACAACTTAGAGTTGACTGAAACACGCCTGAAGCAAAAAAGTGCATGCTATAGCAGCCATTTGCACAAAGTTAAAAAAGATGAAAATGTGTACATAGAAGTGCAATTAAACATTATTTTTTTGGGAAAACATTATTAGGCTTTGGAGTCTTGGTATTGATATTTTTCTTTATTTATATGGTGGCTACATAGTTGTAATAAATTTTTATAATTCACTGACCTTTTGGATAAAATTTGTGTATGCTTTTTGTGTTTGTTACATTTCAGTCAAGAGAGTAATTTTTTAAAAATAATTATAGTGTGGGATTATACCCTCTAAGTTATTAAATATTATTTAATGTTACATGGCTAACGTGTATTTTTTTAAAATTTCCATGAATCTAATGATTTGCTTTTTTACATTTTAAATGTGTTAATATAAGTAAATGCATTTATGGAAATAGCATTTATATTATTTTGGGGAAATTGGGTTAGCAGCAATATTTTTGCTATTTTGCAGAAATATATCAGTGTCTTTTCAAAAGCACTATAAGCTATTCTACTATATCAAAACTATTAATATTGGATTTTTCTAGTAGGCCAAGGCTATTAGCTATTACCTCAAATATATCTTTTTAGGTAAAGAAACTATACTCAGAGGAGGTTCCTGAAAGCGAAGACAAAATTAAAATAATTTTGGTAGCATAAGAGTGGGAAAAGAAATGGAAGTTCCTGGAAATGATGCAGAATAAATACATCTATGCAATTTACTTTGCTTCAGAAATTAAATTTAATTAATAGTTATGTTTAAATCAATTTCTGTAATGTTGACAATGCAAACATTTTAAAATGTTTGCCCATGGGATTTTAACAAAAATTATTTTGTAGAAATTTGAAGAACTCTCTATATAACCAATGTCATAACTGACAGCTGTAATAAAATATATTACCTTTAGTATTTCATAATTTCATATAAAAATATATATGAATTTTAAGAAAAGATATTTATTCAGAAATTTCAGAAGAACAAATGGAAAAACTTGATTAATGTGCAATACAATTAATTCTTTTGCTTTCTTTAAATTTCAGAATATTAAGGTAGTACAAATGTTTAGGTCACATATATATTGTGTTTGCACCACCTGAGTCAGAGATCCAAGCATGCTCATCCCCTAGACAATGAACAGGACACCCATTAGGTGTGACTATACCCATCACCTCCTCCTCTCTCCTACCTGCCCGACACCTGATGAATGATACTACCTTATGTGCACTTAAGTGTTGATCAATTAGCACCAATTTGATGGTGAGTATGTGTGTTGTTTGTTTTTCCATTCTTGTGATACTTCAGTTAGAAGTGTGGGCTCCAGCTCTACCCAGGATGAGTTAAAGGCTATAAGAGAAATATATGGTGATGTGGTAATACTTAGTTACCAAAACTCACCAATAAAACTTTAAAATATTCTACAGCAAAGGGGACTTTTTAATAATAAATATGAGTTTTCCTGGTGAAGATGAATGAAAGAGAACAACATATAGAAAGGGCCAGAGGTCAGGCAACTCATGGTTTTAAGTGAGAAGTAAGAGATATTCAGAATGACCAGAGTGTTTATCTTTCAAAACTGAATGAGACGCACCATTAAGCATTTTTCTTTGAAGTGGTCTTGGGGACAATATTAGAGAATTTGGATTTTATTCTAAGAAAACTGAGACTCTAAACGATACTAGGGAACACACTGACATAATGAAAAATTTTGCGTGGAACATCATTTTTGCTGCAGTATGGAAAATTCACAGAGAAACAAGATTGGAATCAGGTAAAATGAATAAGAAGGAAGAATCTGGTGGGTGAAATTAGTGTAGTGGAAGAGAGGATAAATAGATGTGCAGATTTTTGTGAAATATTTAAGAAAGTGACCCAAAGACTTGATTGTTTGTGAGAGTGCCAGTATGGTCAAAATCATAGAAAACACTCAAGAGTTTTTGTCTTCCCAATAAGCATTTGACTTAAATATAATTTTGTAAATATACTGACTATATCTTATTTCTCATTCCTATTTCTCTTCACTTAATGTATAGACACATCTGTATCTATGTTTGGTCTAATCAGGCTTAGCTGTCAACAGTAATGTTGTCACCTTTATTGTTTTATGATGTGTTTTCAAGAACATTCACCTCTAGAAACAAGTTAGTGTGATAATGGCCTTTTAAAAATTGTAATAACCTGAGTTAAAATATTATTCTAATGCAAATTTGTTCACACAAAATATGGTAGAACTATTATTTTTAGTATTTTTAATAAAAGTATTTGAAATTTTTAAGTGGTTTTAATATTTTTAAGGACTATACTATACTCTTTTTTTCAAATACTCCTTCTAATGATTTGGTGTCAAGTTGGAAATAAATTTTTAAGCAATTGGTTATTTTTTTATATATATAATTTTGGTTAATAATTTGGTTAATTAATATATCCATACACTAATTAACAAATACATTTCACCTTTTATAATATCAAAACAAGGTTAAAATTTGTTTTTATCTACCAACTTTTATCTCTTTTGTATGTATAAGATCAAGGGACATGTGTGTGTGTGTGTTCTTCTTTCCCTTTCTATGTGTATACACACATATGTAATATGAAACATTTATTAATGCTATATATATAGCTGCATACGTATTTTATATACATATATTTTTATGCCTATATAGGTGGGTGTTTGTATGTAACCGCACAGAAAAGAAGAAAAAATATTTTATTTACATGAGTAGTATTATAATTTGAAAATAATTTGTCATATTGCTTTAATAATGGACATTCCAGACTTGCGGGGGATTTGAGGAGACTGATATTAAGTGGTTTCCTGGGTCAATATTGCCTTAATGAGAACATCTGCACATTTTCACAATTGTAAAGTTTCCCCTCTCTATTTTGGTGACCAATAATACTACTGTAAATGTATTTGGGTTTTGGCAGTTCACGGGGTATTGATATGTTGTAATACTATGTAAATTTAAAGTCATAAATAGCATTTATTACTTTGATAAAAAAATCTAAAAATATTCCTAATAACCTACACATAAGTATATATAATTCTCATCAATCATTGAAAATGACTTCTAATATTTTATACTATGGATATAGTATAGTATTGTATATTGTATTAATTTATTTGAAGTTTATAGTTTAGTTTTTAGCACAAATATAGATTTTAGGTTAAATTTTGGCCACATCAATAATAAAAATGGAGAGAAAAGAGCTCAAAATTTAGAAAAGAATTATTATTAATACTATTAAATTTTCAAATTTTACCCAGCATTATTTAGGAATAACTTTGTTTTCCCAAGTCACCTTGGGAGTTGATTTGTCATTCACCTCTGGGCTTAACATTAACAAGTGAAAGCAGACTGGAGTGATGGAGTTTGCAAAAATTGTCAGGGTCTCCCAGTTCATAAGAACAGGAGGTATGATACATGCAATTCTAAGAATTTACATGATTAGATTTTATTCTTCACTAATCACTCTTTTCCCATGCCATAACAAAACCTATGTGGAAGAAAGTGGATATTGCCAAGATCTTTCTGTCCTCTTCAACCATCTCTTCACCTCAATTCCATAGCTCCAGAATCTAAATTCATCAGGAATTCCTTTTTACCCTACACTCAATAAATCTGGATTAATGAAAAACTCCCTTGTGATAAAAGACATAGCAATTCCAGCAGCAACTGATTTTGGTGTTCATCCATTTGGAATTCAACCTTAAGTAACTGGTCAAAGAAAAGAAGTTATGATGGATTTGGTGAATTACATTGATATAATTGATTTATTGATGCCATAAGTGCTCCTCTGTAATTGTCATAAACAGCATTCATTACCATTAATTTGAGGTTATTCTTTAGTTCATGTGAATTATAGAAACCCACACCCACCTGTGGTGTAGGCTTAAGAACACATAAAGCACTGTAAATTCAGCTCTTATTTCTAATGATGTATGAAAAATAGCTGTGAACTTGGCACCTAAAGGAAAATTTTGAATAACAATTAATTTAAAAATAATATAAAATACCCCAGAATATTATCCTATTAAAAATAAGGTATTCAAAATCCTAAACCATAAAGGCAAACAAATGCATTTCTTTCTACATGATTCATATTTTAGAATAGTGGGAAGAACGCTTTTAAACATATATTCAATGACGGGCAACCAAATTAATAGACATTAAAGTCAATTTTATATGTTCACTATTTGTTAAAGGGCTTGCAGAAGGAGATTTTTGTAGAAAAGGATTTTTGTAATATATATGGGATATATGCTTGTACAAGGACTCAGAATTTAGTATGTACAAAAGAATGGAAAGACAATACAGTCAGAAGTTTTAATTAATCAATTTGAATACATAGAATAATGAAAATTGTTGAGCTAAATATTATTTCAAATTTTATTGGTTGTAGTGAACAACAGATAAAGTGTATTATTGCCAACTGAGGTTAAAAAGTTGCATACTCTAATAAAATATTGAGGGCATTAAGATCTTTTCATCAAGAACTAATTTAATAAAAGTTTAATTCAGACTGAATTATAGTTTATGAGTGGAAAAAATTCCAGTAGATAAATAAATTATATTATATTTGAACAATTTCTCCTATGTGTTTTATTTTGATTGTCTTATTTTATTAAAAATAATTTTGATTTAGGAAGTATAATTAACTTAACCCTACTTACCCAGAAATCCTTGATCTTCATTAAGCCTATTCACTAATGAAATTATTTGTTATTAAATTGTGGTCTCTTATATTGAAATTAATGAAAAATAACTAATTCTATTTTTCCTACAAATTCCCTCAGTAAGTAAATTAGATGCCACATTTTTGTTTTCTATTTAATGTGGCATTAGTACTTCAATTAAGAATCCTTTCATTTGGATAGAATTCACTGGTTTAAGAGGCTAATCTTCCTTAGTATGATGAAAGCACTTTATTAATTTTTAAAGCTTATTTTTCAGACTATCTTGCTGAAGACTGGAAAGAGGAATGCATAAAATGTACATTCAAAATAAGTAATCCCCTCAGCTATATGCATGTGCCAAGATACCATGGTGATTTTTACAACACAATTGTTGCTAAGAGTGTTGAGATGATTCTCCCACCTCTTTTCATCCTACTCAGATAGCTCTGTTCAATTTATTCTGTCAGCAAGTTAACAAAAATCAAACGGACAAGAGCCTGATGTTCTGAAGAAAGCTTTTAGAAGGCGACTAGAGGTTTTGCTGCCTCAGCTGGGAGGTGTGGCCTTTATCCTTTTTCCAGTGATCTCTGATTGCATTTGGACTGTCAAGATAGTGGGTAGAAGCCAGGAACATCTTTACCATCTGCGCTTGGCATCGTTTTATAGAGTGCCTGCCAAGGCAGAAACAGCTTCTTTTATACACACCTCAGTACCATATTTCCTACCTTTTAACTGTCCATGAGGTTACATTAAAGATCACTTGGCAACAGAGTAATAGACCAGCTGAAAACATGAGGATTGCACAAAACTCAGTAAATTACAATTTTAGAAGAAGTATTTGCTATTTAGATACTTCTAGGCATAATCCACTTTGCTAAACTTTATAGGATTTACCTAAATCCTTTACTGTGATTTGATGAAAATATTCTCTTCTGAAATGCCATATGTAAACTTTACGATTGAGAAGAAATAAAGTAAAACCTAAATCAGACAGTGAACAAGTCTTCAAATATTTTGAATGCAGCAGTTTTCTTAAATATACGTGTTAAATAGGAGGGGCTAATTTTACTATATCATTTTTTGGTTGAATATTTTTCTTTATTCCATATAAGGCAAAGTTTATTATAATAACCATTATATTTCAGACATAATACAACATGACAAAAGGCAAAGCCACAGTAGTAAAGCTTGGTAAAATGCTAAGACTCAAAAGAAAATAGACTAATGGCCAAGAAACACATGAAAAAATAATGCTCAACATTTCTAATCATCAGGGAAATGCAAATCAAAACCACAATGAAATATCACTTAACTCCAGTGACAATGGCTTTTATCAAAAGTCTCAAAACAACAAATGTTGGCATGGATGAGGAGAGATAGGAACACCCATTCACCCCCAGTGGGACTGCAAACTAATACAACTGTATGGATAGTAATATGGAGATACCTCAAAGAGCTTAAAGTAGAACTACTGTTTGATTCAGTAATCCCACTACTGTGTATCTACCCAAAGGAAAAAAAGACATTATATTAAAAAGACATTTTCACTCAAATGTTTATGGCAGCACAATTCATAATTGGGAAAATGTGGAAACGACCCTATTGGCCATCAATACATACGTGGATTAATAAAATGTGAGATATATATATATATATATATATATATATATATCCCTTGTAGTCCCACTTGGCCATAAAAAATGGTGAAATTAACACCTCTTGTATTATCTTAGATGGAGCTGGAGCCCATACTTCTAAGTGAAGTATCACAAGAATGGAAAAATAAGCACCACATACACTCACCATTAAATTAACACTCATTGATCAACACTAATGTGCACATATGGGAAGTAGCATTCAAGGGTGTTGGGCAGGTGGGGGTGGGGAAGAGAGGTTAAATAAATTCACACCTAATGGATGTGGTGCACTCTGTCTAGGGCATGGGTATGCTTGTAGCTGTGACTCGGGCGTTGCAAAGGCCATTTATGAAACTAAACCATTTGTAACCCTGTAATAGCCTGAAATAAACAAAAATAAATAAATAAAAATAAAATATATTAGTAACACTTTGAGAAGATTAAGCCAAATATATATTCATATATATATATATATATATATATATATATAGGCTAAATTAGAGAAAAGATACTGAATGCAAGAAGACTGGAATAGGAACAGATGAAGGCAGTGATAACGATGGTTTGGCTTGAGGTGGTGATTCTGGGAATAAGACGGATTCAAGAGTAACTGGCATAATGTTGGGCCATTTTGAGGTCTGTATTTGCCTACCAGCATCTCTAAACACTCATATACCACCAAAAACTGTGAATATTTTGGAGATTAACAAAGGAAAGGAAATCATTTTATGAAAATAGAATGCTTTAAACGCACTTAAAGCATCTTCTTTCCAAATGTGTTTCAGCAAATGTTTCTTCCCTGATCTCTTTTCCTTCATTCTTCATTGTAGTCAGATTACCTTTAAAAAAATCTTGTTCTGAAACATAAAACAGACTGTTTTAAAGGTATATAATTTATCAAAAGTATAGAGCTTTTACAGTTCTCACTTTTTGACTTACTAAAAGAAGCATCTACTTCTTACCCGCAATCATAAAATTTTGGTAAATTAAATTCTATATTAACAAACATATAGGAGGAGAAAGTCAAGGCTGACGAATATATAGAGGGACAGTTGTGGCAGGGAAAACCATTTGTCTATATTACTCTACTCTGATATGTAATGACTGAACTCCCAACGTTCATTAGTTGTGATGCCAGGTTCTCTAATGAGTTAACGTCTATGATTCATATAAAGTTATTGACAGAGTTCGGGGCAGGTATTAAGTTAATAATCATTGGCAATTGTAACCATTTAAGTTCCATCTGTTATTATTTGAGTAAATTCTCTTAATTAAGTTTGTTTTTCAAATAAGAAAATAGTTAACTCTATGCTCTTCCCCCCTCAATTTATTTGTTATAATGATCCTGAAAGAAATTTGAAAAATACTAGCAAGACATTCAACCAGAAATCCCCAAAATTATTGTATGAGAAAACTCAGAAGAGTTCCATAGGAAGAATTCAGATGAAATATTGACTGTGAAAACATTTTCACAGAGACAGTGGCCAGTGGCAGAAGTGGACAAAATTGCCAGAAAAAGTACAATTATTTATAAAATAATAATAATGATGAGAAAGAAAAAGGTGGAGAAAATAGAGTATCTTTGAAAACACCAAGATTTGAATAAAAAGAGTTAATCAAATGAAAAGTAGTGTTGTGGTCACAGGAAAACCAGAAAAACAGAATGATTGAGGTATCTCAGTTAAAAGAAATTATTATTATGACTTGTGCTACAAGAGTGATGTGAAAATGAACACATTAAGGGAGATTTTGTTGGGTTTGTTTTTTTCACTATTATGATGAGGTATGAAACCAGATGTCTAGGAGTAGATTCCCCTGATATTTTAAGAGATTTGCAAATAGAGACAAGGGAAACGCTTCCACAGAGTTGTGTGCTCCAAGTCATAGGATATAACTGTGCAGAACCTACATGATCACTGATAAGGAAGTAACAGAGAGGGCTGATCCAAATATAGGTGGACTTTTCAACCATGGTATTTTAGACGCATTTGCTCACCTAAATGCTATATGATTCTATGCATTAAGGAGATAAGGTAGAAATGAGAATAAGTAGCAAAATCAAAAGTTGTGATTTTTTTCTGAATATATTTATTCTAGAAATACTTACTATAGAACTAGTTTGTATCAGACCCTATTCAAGAAACTGTGGATACAGAGGCAAAGTATATGAATAATCCATTGGCTTCATAAAATTTACATGACAGTTGAGGGGGATCAGAAAATAAAGCAGTAAAATCACAAATTAATAGCATACTTTGGATATTAACATGCAATGAAATATACATGAAAAGAACAAGATGGAAAAGAAGACTTTGATGAACAGAATTCCACTTTGATATGGGTAGCTCAAGATCTCTCTGGAATACTGTATTGTCCTATTTGTGCTGCTATAACAGAATACTAGAGTCTGAGTAATTTATAAAGAAAAGAAATTTATTTCTTACAGTTCTGGAGGCTGGGATATCTAAGGTTGAGGGGCCAGCATCTGGTAAGGGCCTTCATCATCCCAAGGCAGAAGACAAAAAAGCAAGAGAGTGAGACCAAACTCACCATTTTATAAGGAACCCACTCCCAAGATAATGGCATTATCCATTCATGGCAGAGCCCTTACAGCATACTCACCTCTTTTTATGCCCCATTTCCCAACATTGTTGCATTGTGGATTAGTCTCCAATACACTTTTTGGGGGACACATTCAAACTATAGCAGTTGGGAAATTTGAAGCTGGGAAAGGAGGCAGCTATGGAACAAGCTGTAGGGGAAAAGTTTCCAGCTGTGAAATCTGCACATACAAAGACTCTGAACTTGCTGTTTTAAGAAATAGAATGAAGGCCAATGCACTAGATAGTCCTAAGTAAAGGAGAAGAAGGTGTAATATTGATGCAGCACTGAGAGAAATATTAAAAAGGAAGATAGATGATATCTGCAAGAATGAAAATCATAGATATGAAAAATACTGGAGAAGTAAGTGGAGACTGGATCAAACTAACCTTTTACTTTTAAGGATATGAGAGACATTTAATTGATACCAGAATGTTTTTGAGGTAGAGATTAATGATTCAAATGTTAGTGTTCATTTCATAAGCTCTATTTCCAGTAACATAGAATGCAACCATCTGAGAAGGAAGGAAATATAAAGAGAGATTATTTATGCAGAAAGGGAAAGTAAAGTAAATTTTGGTTGTTAACTCATAGGAAGTGAAAAATAAATTAAAAATATATGTATTTCCAATAACCAATTAGAATTAATTCATACATTACACAAACATTTACTAAGTACATACTATCTCTGAGATCATGGGCTAGGCACTGGGAATGTAAATAAAACATGTGATACCTGCCATGGTGGCTTTTACTTGCGTGAGAGATAGCACAGCTAAATATTCCATGAGTTTGTAGTAGTTCCCATCAGCATAAACTTATAAATTTATTCAAATAAGTCATAATCACATAAATAACAATAAATGTCTTCATTTCATTATTTTCTTTTAATAATAAAATCTGTAGTATGTGCACTCTGGAATTTTGCATTAATAATAGCGTGGAAAGCAATGCATAACCATGAATTGGCCTCAGGCCCATAATTTGCTCTGTAGACAAGCATAGAAACTGATAATGCAGAGTGAATCATAGACGTTATCTTGAATTAATGCAGCTGCTTGCTGGTGTATGCAATGATTTGTATTTAGTTTCTTCCCTCAGAGCCATTAAAATATATGAAAGCACATGGGATTTTCTTTAATCTTCAAGGTCTATGCATACAATGCCAATACACACTAAAGTAATGTGTAAATATATATGCTAATTTTAAACTCAGATGTCTTGCAATTTGAGAATATTCTTTGTCAGCTAAAGTGATAATAAATTACAAATGCTTTGTGTAAAGTATCACTGCTATCCTATTATAATGATAAATCATTAGCCAAAACATTCTAAGGTCTCCAAATTAAACCATTGAATTAATTAGTGTATACTATAAAGATGCTGTGTTTCTATATCAATCCATTATTATATGTTTACTTTTACTGTGCATGTTATTAAGTTATTTAAATATTTTAAATATTACAAATGGACCTAATTAGTATATTAATTTCCTACTAATTATACTCAAGATAATTTTTCCCAACATCTTATTTTTCCTATTGCCAGAGACCTCCTCAACATCAATTTGTCCAAAACTGTAGCATATAAGAAATAAAACAATATTTTAAACTCACTAAAAGGCTATTAATATTTGACCAAGCTCCCAAATCTATAATTCCAGAACTCTCTTCTATGATTCAATATGTCCCATTTTAAAATGGACACTAAAATCTTTATATCATGAGGCATTTCACATCAGTCATGTACAGAGGCTGATTAAATTATACATTTACTTAATAAAATACAATAATGAAAAGCCTGAGTGCTGCTACATGTATCATTTCTCAGTCAAAATCCTCACTAGCTATACAACAATTATGACCACAAATCTAAAAGTCATTTCTATGTTTCCCTTTTTTTACATTTAATTCAACTAATTAGTAGCCCTGGGGACAGAATAAAATTTCAAAGTGATCAAATTCTCTTTCTCCTAGTTACACTTGTCACTAACGCAAGCCTCAGGCCTTCTTGGACTCTGGTGATAGTGCCTTACCCTCTGCCTTTTCTGGCTTTCAGTTTATATCTAGCTTTGATTGCTACCTTGAGCTTACCCAAACTGGAACTAAGTCTTGATTTAATAATCAATTTTCATTTATAAATACTCAAAATTCAATAATTCACTCAATTATTAAGTACAAATCCCTCTACATGGATATGTTGCTATATTGGAAACTCAGTGGTTAGCATGCTTATTATTATTTGGAATAAGACTAGTCTCTGAGAATTGATTTTCTTTCCTATGAGATATATATTTTTATTCCTTCTAGTGATTCTTAGAATTGTCTGTAGACCACATATATTACAGTCACTTGGGGGTAGGTTTGTTAAAATAATAATTACTTTAGTTTCTTATTGTTGCTGAAATAAATTATCACAAACTCAGTGGCTTATAACAGCATAAATATATTATTTTATCATTATGAAGATTGAATTTTTAAAATCAAAGTGTTGGCAGGGCTATAGTTTTTCCCGGGGGCTTTAAGTGAAAATCAGTATCCTTGCCTTTTCTAGCTTCTAGAGGTCACTTATATCCTTCTTTCCTGTTCTTCCATCTTCAAAGCCAGTAGTATAACATTTCCAAATTTATCACACTTCTATCATGAAATTATATTTTTTTCTAACTCTGCTCATCCTGTTCATCTTTAGTACTGACCCCTTTTACTACACTGGGCCCATTCATATTTTCCAGGACAATCTTCCCATCTAAAGATACTTAACCACATATGCAAAGTACTTGTGCTATGTAAAATAACACAATCACAGTTTTCAGGGCATAGAGATGGTAATCTTTGTAGGAACATTATTTTGTCTACCAGAATGATCCTTAGGACTTCACTTCATACTACAGAATTAGACTTTCTGAAGATTAAACCCCAAATATAAATATTAACCACTCTATTATTCTTAAACATTTTCCCTGTAATATAGGATGACTATATTTATTATTTTTTTATTTTAGTGTATTATGGGCAATGTTTGGAGGATGACTATATTTAAATGCATATTTATACTATAGAATATTATCCAGTCTTTAAGAAGAAGAAGGAAATCCTGCTATTTACAACAATATAGTTGAAACTGGAAGACATTATGCTCACTGAAATGATCCAGACACAGAAAGATAAATATTGTGTAATCTCAAAAATCAAACTCATAGAAACAGAGTAGAATGAAGTTTGCCAAGGGCTGGAGGATGGAGAAATGCTGAGATATTTATAAAATAATACAAACTTTTGTTATACTATGAACATGCTTTGGGGATCTACTGTACAACATGAGTGGTGATCAATGTGTTAAATAATTTGTCTTAATCATTACAAAATGTATATGTATAACACATCATCATTGTTTACATGTTAAATATATAGAATATTTGTCAACCAAAATTTTAAAATAAAAACCTAAAAAAGAAAACAAAACACACAATAGTGGGACAGGCATAAAGTAGACACTCACATTCAAAAAGGAGAAATAAAAATGGAGGAGAGTGATGAATTTTAACAGAGTCCAAAATCTAGAAAGGCACATTCCATTAGATCTTAAATTAAGGCTTTAAAGTAATCTTCTTTGGTTGGATGGTCTGCCATCCAGCTCACTGGTGAGCAGCATCACCTCCATGGTTCTACTCAGTCATGCCAGTGTCCCACACCCAATGTCTTGAGAAGTCTCACCCTCATAGATCTATAGAATGGTCCTACCCTCCAGGTTTGGGGTGAAGGCCATTTGGGCCTATTGAAACCCAGGTGATGGCCATGATGACCTCTGAATCACCTTCAGGGTCATTTTATCCCCCTTCTTGGAGAACAGTGCATATTCGTGGTAGAATCGTTCTATTGTTTTAGCCAGAAAAATCCAAGAATCCCAACAGCCTCCCTTCATTTTGTCCTATCTCCATTCCACTCAGTTCAAGCTGGCAGCTTTTCTGCACATATAATCCCACAGACTGTTTTTTCTAGTGATAATCCAGCAGTAGCCTTAGTGTTCTCCTCAGTGTTCTCTTTGATACTCTCTTATATTTTGCAATATGGATAGGCTAAGGATTTTCCAAATCTTCAAGTTCTGGTTCCATTTTGCTTAATTTATCGTGTGTCGGGCAGGTGGAAGAGGGGAGGAGGGGATGGGTATATACACACCTAATGGGTGCGGTGTGAGCAGTCCAGGGATGGACAGGCTGGAAGCTCTGACTCAGGTGGGACAAGGGAAATATATGTAACCTAAACATTTGTACCCTCAGAATATCCTGAAATAACAAACAAATAAATAAAATAAATAAATTAAATTAAGTTAAAAAATAATTCCTCTTTTCAATTCAACTTTCTCTTCTTACATTTTACTATTAGCAGTCAGGAGGAACCAAGCTATTCCTTCAACACTTCACTTAGAATTTTCTGAGCTAAATATCTAATTCCACTGCTCAGAAGTTCTACCTCCCATAAAACACTAGAACACAAACACAATTCAGACAAGTTCTTTGCCACTTTATAAAAATAACATCATTCCTCTAGTTTCTAATAAATAACATGTTTTTCATTTCCATCAATAACCTCTTCAGAATGAACTCTCATCTCCATATTTCTACCAACATTCTATTTATGATTATTTAAGTATTCTCAATGTAGCCTTAAACTCCTCACAATATGTTGACTGGATTTTGAAGGCAGCCGTGCCATGAAATAAAGATAAGTTAAAGATAGAACTATTAAATATAAAGAAACAAAATTGCTAAGATAAAAAATGTAAACTCTTACTCATGTCCTGCCTTTCAAAATGTAAATGATACTAAGATTAATAAATTACCTTTAGACAAAAGCAAATCCAAGTCATCATCGCCTATTCTTAATTTGGGTTGTATAAATATGGAGCCAAGGTTACTACTCTAATTTCTTTTGCCAAGAACTCAGAAATATTTAAGCCGGTACTTCATATAAGGTTTCTCATAGACAAGAGACTGTTTCCAATAGACAATATACTCTCTAACAATCTTAAGGCCGTGCTTTGCAAATCCTTTCTTTACATAATAGTCTTTCTTTGGATTTAAAGATATTGCCCCACGACAGCTTGACAGAGAGGCAAGCAAGAAGTGACTCGCTTCAAAGAGATCAGTGGAAATGACTTTTGTCTACTGTGTTCTTCATTTCCATCTGTAGTATCTCCAGAATGGGCTCAAACATCCATATTTCTACCAACAGTCTGTTCATCATTATTTATGTATTCTCTAAGAAGATGAAAGCTTTCTCTTCAGCTCTCCTCTTTTCTTTCTGAGCCCTCACCAGAATAGGCAGAGGCTGGAACTGTCTAAACTCTTGGTCGGGGAGTTGTTGCTAAATGTCAATAGCGACATTAGCTGAGACTGCCAGCCAAAATACCTTCTCGTGGCTTCTCGTTTCAGGCTGTCAAATACGTGATTTCATGTTATATACAAATTCTCATTAATCTTTCCAAATTTAGCCAACATTAAATAAAATATTAGCATGACAAAATGTGCAGCTCTCTTAATGACCATCTCACCGATGAAGTATGCAGACAACCAGAAGGAGATATTTTATGACATTATTTATGATTCATTAAGTAGCAAACATGTGTTCCCCTTCTTTCTCAGAGTTAAGTGAAAAAAGGACAAAGAGTCTTAAGAGTCATGAGTTTTGATAATAAATGATGGTTTTATACCTGATAATATAAGCCCAGGGGCATTTTGTGACTCATCAAGCCTTGTGTGAAAAAGGGAAATTTCCTTCCTTTAAAGGCTCATGATATGCAGAGTTCATGTGCAAGTGAGTGAATTGAGTTTACTTATGTTTGGTTTGTAAGATAAAGGAAAGTAATGCTAACAATTATCTGGATAAAAAAAGAATAGGAAGATAATCTCAGATCTGAGAATCTGTTAGCTTCACTATGAGCCTCACCATCCTTATTTCAAAGATATTGGGATTTTCATACCTATTATAACTGTCTCAAATAATTATTTTGAAATGCTAATTAAAATAAATAATGAGAAATGTTTAATGCATGTAAACCATAATGAGATGCAGGTATAGTGATTATTACTGAAGCAGCATAATGATTAAGAATGTGGACCCTAAAATCACTGAAACTTGGTCTGAACTTTGGCTCTGACTCTTCCTAGACAAATGACCCTACTATGTGTTTGTTGATATATCTATGCCTCTCTTCCCTCATCTATCAGATGGGGTCACGAGTGAACCTATCTCATAAGCAACTTGTGAGTATTAAATCTTCTAACTAGATACAAAGCACTTAGAGCAGTGCCTAGGAAACAATGAGAGCTTTATAAGTGTCTTTGATAATCGTTATTTGCAATCCATTTCTGGTCCTGTTCTTTTTAGTTTCTGGATTAAATTAAGTAAGGGAAGCAAATTCTACTTTGTACAATATCTTACATGTCAAATGAAATATTATCTAACTCTGACCCACCACTGAAACAGTGTGCTAAAAAGAAAAAAAAAAAGATGGAAATGGTTTTCTTGATATGATTAGTAAAGGTTAAGGGGATATTTTACTTTTACATATTCTTTCTATGAGGAACAGAATCTCCTTGAAGAGGACATTGGATTATTTTAATGTAAAAAGTAACTACAAGGTAACAATTTATGGATTTACAAATTTAAACAATAAAATATAATAAGCTAACTAAATTACTCATTGGCGAAAACTCTTTCAAAATTTAGGAACATATCATCTATAAAGCACAGAGATAGCTTTAAAATGTATAAGCCCCATGGTTGTGCTCAATATATTACAATCAAGAAACTATTAAAATCTCCACAATGCCGAGTGAGTGAATCATGAATAGTTTCCCACAAGCTAATAAAATAATATTTCAATTTCCACACTGAAAAAATTTTTTCTTAGATTCCATCTATTGTGTCCGAATAATTTAGTTGTCTGAAGAATTTATATTTGAGGAAACTTCAAATTTCTCATACAATGTTTGTCATTATTTATTTAGGGGAAGTGAAGAAGAGATCTTTACAGGGATATTAAGTTGCTTCACTTATCTATTGCTGCATAAAAAAAAATCAACCCCAAATTTAAGGACTTAAAGAACCCACACCTGTTTTACAAATGAATATGCAAGTTGGGAAGAACTCAGCAGGGACAGTTTATCACTGCTCCATTCTGCAAAAGCCAGAAGCCTCAAAGGCCAGAGGGTGAAATCATCTAAACTCTTGGTCAGGGATTTGGTGATAACTGTCTTATAGGGACATTAATAAGCCTGTCAGCCAGAATACCTTCATGTGGCTTCACAACATAGCCTCAAATTTCTCACAATATGTTGACTCAGTTTTGGCAACCATACCAAGAAATAAAGACAGAACTATTAAATATAAAGGAAATGGAACTGCTATGATAGAAAAGTAAACTCTTACTCATTTCCTGCCAAATGATGCTAAAATTAAGAAGTAACTTTTAGACAAAAATAAAACCAAGGCATTGTCCTCTCCCCTTGATTTGAATGGTATAAATAGGAAGCCAAGTTTATTGCTTTAAAACCTTTCACCTAGAACTCAGAAATATTTAAGGCAGTGCTTTAAAGACTGTTTCCCATAAACAAAAGACTGTTTCAAATACAGGAAAGGCTAAAGAATCTTAAGGTTGTGATGTAAATCATCTTTTTTTATATAATAAGAGTTTCTTTGGCTTTAAGGATATTACCTTACAATAAATTAACGGGGACTCAAGCAAGAAGTGGCTCATTTTGAAGACATCAGTGGACATGAATTTTGTTTAATTTTACTGATTGAGCGTGGGAAAGGGAATTAGCAAATTATGAATGAAAGGCTGAATCAAGCCCACTGAGTATTTTTGTAAGTAACAATTCATATGCACACTGATACACATGCTCATTTACTTGTATGGTAGCATTTTTTGTGTTATAACCACAGAATGGAATATTGTGACAGAGACCATATGACTGCAAAAACAAAAATATTTACCTTCTGATCCTTTACAGAAAAAAAAAATTGCTAACTCCTCGTACAGATTATTCACTGACTGATTCATACACAATCCAAAGAGCTTTCAAAGGGATTGTATTAGCTAGACTTAAAGGACCAGCACAGTACAAAATGGAAAGAGGTTTTTGAACTCTCATATTTCTGTGGACAACAAGGATAATGACACTACTGAACTACAATCCAAGGGTACATTTTATATAAAAGAAAGAGTGATTTGGACAATAAAAGAAAGACCTAGAGGGTTTAGTCAAGCAATTTGGAGAGTTTTCCCCAAGCTATAATTCCCAGTAGCACTGTACTCTAATCAAAACTGACAGCATATATCTGACTGGCTTTCAGAATTGTTATGATCACTGTCTATAGTGTTCCTCCTATATTTCTCCTTCATGTTGGAAAATATCTATAGCGGACATCCTATGCCTATTCTACCTGTGTATGTTGGGAGTGTGTGCAGAAAAATATTTGTTTTTTTTTTAGATTACATATCTTGTAAATGAGAATAATGGTACTTAAGGATCTACACTGCAAAACCACACTGTTTTACCTAGAAGACTCATCCACACCTGGACTTGACTTAGATAACAAGGTTTTCAAACCTCATGATGTCACAGGATAAGACTTTGATGGGTTTGGAGAAAATGGTGAGTATATTTTTGGATATAAGAGAAATATGATTTTTTGTGGTCAAAAGATGTGGCTGTTAGGTTTGAATACATCCTCCAAAGTTCATGCATTGGACACTTAATACTCAATGCAACAGTGTTGGGAGATGGACCTAGTAAGAGGTGATTAGGTGATGAGACAGACCTTCATGGCTAAATGGCATTTTTGTCAGGATGATTTAGTTATCATAAGGGTGGGTTTGTTATAACAGTGAGGTAATGCCCTCTTGCCAGCTTGTGTTCTTTGGTTTTCTGCCTTCCACCACAGAATGATGCAGAAAGAAGGCCCTTACCAGATGCATCTTGGACTCCTCAGCCTTTATAACTATAAGAAAAGAATCTTCACTTTTCATAAATTAGCCAGTCTCAAAGAAGCACAAAGAATCACAAAGTGGACGACAGTGGCAAATTCAATTTTCAAAATGGCTGCAAGAATATTTCCAATTGCACATGCTCCTCCAGCCTATGCCATGGCCCTCTGAGAATATGCAACCTATGTCCCTTCTTTTTCAAATTGGAAGGGCCTTTGTAGCTGCTTTGATGAATAGAATGTGGTGGAAATAACCCTATGTACTTTTCTATGCTATGCCATAAAAGATGATATAGGCTTCCACATTTTCCCTGACTCTGGACCTGATGAGCCCTAACAATACTCACACTATTTTCATGGATATAAAGTGCAAGCTGTCATCAGCCCTCTTCCACTGACTTAGGAGAGCCCACTTAGCTCAAAGGCTCATCACATTGAACACACAGAGGCTCTGGATTATCCAAAGGCTACCACTATGAAGCTCAAAAAGTAGACTTTGCCCAATGGGAGGCTGGAAAAAACTGGCAGGTTATATGTATCCCCTTCTCTCAGGATGGATTATTCCAACACAAAATGATTTCACACATCTTTGGAGATGTCTCAAGTCATGGAGCTAACAGGTTTGAATTATTGCAAAGTAGTGCCCAGTTCAGCAAAATTACTTATTTTTAATAAGGAATAATTAATTTAATAATTATTTTTAATGATTCATTATTTTTTCTCTGACTTTTTCTGCTTTACTTACCTGTTTCTTGTCACTTCCACTCTGTTTTTCACCACCTGAAGAAAGTTTTAGCATTTAAAATTTTGGTTCAGAATTTATTTCTTAGAGACCTCAGGAAATAAAAAATCCTGGCTAAGGATTTAGAAGGCTTTAGAAGGCTAAAATTACACTGATTAACTATATATTTACATATATATATGTGTTTGTGTGTGTATATGTGCATGCACACATATACATAGTTAAAATTACATTGATTGGCTGTTATGTGTGTATGCATGTGTGTTCTAGTTAAATCAAAAAATATTGACCTGGAATATAAGTATTTAAATCCAAATCCATATGCTGCCTTTTAGAATATGTGTAACTCCTGACCCAGTTTCCCATTTGTTAAATAGTGATAATTGCAATTTTTCATCTGGGACTCATAGAACACTGGCTATAACATAGTAAGCTTTTAGAAATTTTTATATCCACTTATTGTTACTATTATTATCATTATTTTTATTGAAAAATCATATTCCACATGCAGGTTTCATATATAGCAATAAAACAAATGAGGTTATTTTTAGGATATAACACTTTTCAAAAGTAATTACTAAAAAATTATCTTAGTAATATACATTTTAAGTATCAAATTAATCATGAGCTAAATATTTTCATATGTATATACCCTACTTGAAACTACATAACATACAGGTTGAAGTAACTAATATAGTTTTTAAATTTCCTCTCTGTATTGTATCTTTCATGGGTTTATTAAATTGCATGAATCAGAATTAAAGTTAAATATATATTTACTAATTTTAGCTGTAAACTTGGATTTTCTTTTTAATAATATCAATTCATTTTTTCTATGTATAATGTGCAAACTCAAAGGTAAATTATCTTTAATTTACTTATTAGATTCTTTATTGGAGTACTTTTCTTCTATGACTTTGTTTTAAAAATAAGTTTTCAATTTTTATATTGTTTTCATATATTTGGTACATCTTATTACCCATCTTTTATCCCTGTTTCATTTTGCTAAGTTATGCTAAGTTGGCTCATAAAAAGCAAACATCATGTCTGCTCACATTTAAGTGCCCAAAGCAAAACTCATGTCTATTTCTGAGTACAATAGGAAAAGAACGTGCAATCCTCAATTCACATGACCGTGCATAGTTTCAATAAGGCTTGAATACACAGTGAGGCAGAAAATATTTTCACAATCATACAGTCTGTCATTCTCCTCTCTTCTGTATACAAAATATGTGTAACCCATTCTCAAGGGACACAACACAAAAATCCCAAAATTCAGCATAGGCTCAGAGTCCAGAATCATGTGGTTTGATATAGAAGTGTTTCCTATTAATCAGTAGCTTATCAAATTAGGAACTAACCCTATATTGGGAGAAAGATATGATCAAGTAGAAATAATGAAATTATGGATTATCTGCTACTTTCTTTCATCCCTCAGTTTCAAATGCCTTTTGTCAAGATTTTCTTCCTGAATATGTGGATGGGGCAATGACAACAGGATGAGCATATAGTTGCACCACTCCATAATCTAGTCATGGTGAGGCATATCAGTGGCTTATTTTAGGATAAATGTCTATATGAAATTCTATATAAATAGGATCCACTGTCCTAGCCCCTAGCTCTTTCCATCCCATTTGTTCTAAGTTTCCAGTTACATATCTGTGATGAGATTAGAGAAAAGTTGTTTAATATGAAGAGACCCTTGATTGCATCGTATCTAGGAAGATAAATGATAAACATTTTATTCCCTACATATTTATATTTATTTTCGTACTACACCAAGCTCACTAAATACACCACCCTTCTACTTTGTTTTCCATAAAAGAGGCAACAATATCTATTTGAAAAGTATCCATTCCAGAATCCATCCCTTTTGTCAAGCTGGTCTTAGACTTACATGAAGTTGTATAGTATCTGGTACTATGTATGTCTCAAAATTATAGGTTCTGGGCATGGGAATACATTGCCATGACATATAAGGAAAATGAGTCATGTAGTTTTATAGAATGGACATAAAATTCAGAGCCAGACAGCTCTAAGCTTAAACCCTGATTCTAGTATTTGCTACCTGTGAGACTGTGTTTCAGAACTTTCTTATTGCATTTCTTTCCATGTAAGAGTAAGTTATTGTCCTCTCTTAAACCATGTAGTTTGGATGAATGAAAGTAACGATTTTAACCTTCTGCAACATATAGATATTTAGCAGAATGAGACACAATATATATAATTAAGCAAGTATTTTAGCTGTCAAAAAGCACTCCAGCTGTCAAACTGGCTGTAATATTATCACCTTCCCCTAAATATTCATATTTCTTTCAGAGATGTACAGTTGCTCAGAGCCCAGATATTTCTATCTTCCTAATATCATAAATGAATTTTCAGAAGTTTGAGCTCTCTTACTAACAAGCTCATTACCTCGGTCTCCTAACCAGGTGATTCCAATGAAGTTTTCCAAATCTCAACATTCAGCCCCTACTAAAGTTGCCACAGCTTTTCAAGATAATAATGATCTCCTCTGTCTCTGGCTAGCAAGTAGATTTCATAGCCCCTCCTCAGTTGCTAACACATGAAGAGGAAATAGAGATGCTATGTACTGGATGTGTGTTGGGCCTTACCAACAATATCAAGAGTCTGTATGTCTGCTGCTGAAGTCTTAGAAGAAACAGATTCGAGAAAATTAACACACTTAGCACACAGCCTTTACCTAATGATCAGTTTCAGGTGCTATTTTCTGAACTCATCCAAGATGCACAACAGATCTAAGGAACACAATCATTATGCAAGTCACAGTTGGGTTTAGTAAAAACTATCAGTTTCGTTGTTTATTTAATTTGCTTTGGAAAATTACTCAGTTATGCCTAATGCTTCTGCCCCAAGGCCACTTTGCCTTGCTGACAGGCTTTTTGAGTAGGCCTATAAGGGCAAAAAAATAAAAAAAAATAAAATACACGCAGTCATTTAGTGGTTAAGACTATAAGGTGTATCTTATGTGAGGGAGTAATGAAATGTGTTTGTGGTAAGATGATAAATGGGCCCTTCAGATAAGGGTGAGGGACTATTCTATTTTCACTTTCCTAACATACTCTGTGTTCTGCCTACTCATTCATTTAATTTCTTCACTTGTACTTTAAGACCCTTTCCTGGTCACTCTCAGATAAAGGAATAGGAAGTTGCCACTGCCAAGGGAAAATCATCACAGAAGGATGAGACAGCAAATTACTCATCATTTTGGCAAAGTTTTTCAACAGCCAAAAATAAGTCTTAGTTCAGGTCCAAGAATACAGATGTCTGTGCTGGATGACTAAGCAGGTTTATCACTGGCAAACTTATCTAGAGTTCTATGCAACTGAGTAAGTGAAGAACTGGCAAGGTAAATGGTTTCCTAATGTATCAAATACTGAGAAAGAACCCTGAAAATGTCTCAGATTTGTTACAGAAGAAGAAGTTGGGATTATAAACCTTGAAAAAAGGACCAAATAGAAAGTATCTCCATGTATGCCAATATAAATGATAACTACCGAAAGAATATACTACACTGTTCAACCTACTGATTTCACCTTAGTGGCAAAGAAGAACACTCCCACTTTTACTTTCACATAACTGACTTGGTCACTAAAGTAATCTACACTGGCATAGAAAAATACATACAATCAAAAATAAAAATAATAAAAACAACCAGAAATATAGTTACAGGATAAAAGACTGCATAGTTAAAGGGAAAGAAAGGTATTGATAAGAACATTCAGAACCCTCATTAATTTACCATTTTTAGAGTTGAGACAACGTTTTCAAATTAACAATCTGGCTGCAAAGGAAAGAAGAAATAGGGTCAATGATAAAATTTGTAAGATTTATATAAAAACTAGCACAGATAAAAAACTTCTAATCATGTGTAAAGAATCATAACTTTTCTCAGTAGGCAAAAAAATACTATTCTTATTCTTTCTACACACTGAAAAATAATGTGCTCCAGATAATGCAGATGATTTTGTGCTAAACACAAAATTCATGTGGCTTATTAAATAGAAAAAAATGACACAACCTATAGTGTTTAAAAATTGATTTAAAACACTAAGTTTAAGTGGCCTGAAAAAGGTCAATTTATTAAGCTACTGTATTATTATTATTGTTATTATTATTTGGAGATACGGTCTTGCTCTGTCTTCCAGGCTAGAGTGCAGTGGTGGCATCATAGCTCACTGTAACCTCAAACTCCTGGGCTCAAGTGATCCTTCTGTCTCAGCCTCCCAAGATCCTTCTGTCTCAGCCTCCCAAGTATCTGGGACTACAGGCACACACCACCAAGACTGGCTAATTTTTCATTTTTTGTAGAGACAGGATCTCTCTCTTGCTCAGGCTGCTCTCGAACTCCTGACCTCAAGTGATCCTTGTACTTAGGCCCCCAAAGTGCTAGGATTCCAAGCGTGAGCCACCACACCAAGACTATCGTATTATTATTTAAATAGATTTTCTTAGAGCAATTTTAGGTTCACAGCAAAATTGAGAAGACAGTACGGAGATTTACATAGCTTCCCTCATTATCAAAATCCCCCACCAGAGTGGCACATTTGTTACAATTGATCAACGTATGGTGACACATCATTTTCACCCTAAATCCATAGTTTACATTAGGATTCACTCTTGGTGTTGTACACTATGTGTGTTTTGACTTATAATGATATATATGCACTATTAGAGTATTATACAGAGAACAGTTGCACCCCCCTTATTCACAGGGGATATGTTCCAAGACACCCAGTGGATGCCTAAAACTGTGGATAATACTGAACTTTATATGTACAATGTTTGATTCTATATATGCACACCAATGATAAAGTTTAGTTTATAAATTAAATACAGTTAAAAGTTAACTTAAAATAGAAAAATTATAATAATATGTCTATACTTTAATAAAAGTTACATGAATGTGTTTCTCTCTCTCTTTCTCTCTCTCAAAGTAACTTATTGTACTGAACTTGCCATTCATCTTGTGATGAAGGAGGGACAGAGTGGGATAGTGTGAGATTTCCTTGTGGTACTCAGAATGGTGTACAATTTAAAACTTGGGAATTGTTTATTTCTGAAATGTCCCATTTAATACTTTGGGACTACAATTGACTGTGGGTGACTGAAGCTAAGGAAAGCAAAACTAAAGATGGGGTGGCGACCACTATATTTTCATTGCCCTGGCATCCTCTGTGCTCTTTATTTATTCCTTCATCTCCCCAAAACATGGGCAACCACTGACCATTTTACCTCATAATTTTGTCTTGTCCAAAATGTCATTCAATTGAAATTACACAGTAAATAGCCTTTACATATCACCTTAGTAATATACATTTAGGTTTTCTCCATGTCTTTTCATGGCTTGATAGCTCATTTCTTTTTAGTGCTGAGTAATATTTCATTGTCTGGATGTACCACAGTTTGTTTATACATTCCCCTGCTGAAAGACAACTTGGTTGCTTTCAAGTTTGGCAATTATGAAGAAAGCTGCTGTAAATACCCACGTGCAGGTGTTTGTGTGAAAATAAATTTTCAAAACCTTTGGGTAAATACCAAGGACCATGATTGCTACATCATTTGGTAAGATTATGTTTAGTTTTGTAAGAAACTACCAAACTTTCCTAAAAAGTGGCTTTGCCATTTTGCATTTTTCACCAGCAGTGAATGAGAGTTCTTGTTGCTCTACATCCTCATCAGCACCCGGTGTTATTGGTGTCTTGGATTTTGGATTCTGACCATTTTTAATAGGAAATGTCATAAGAAATCCTACAGCTTAATATTTCTAGAGGTAATCATTACTTAGCAATGAAGTGTAAACATGTATTAATTTATTCTTTCATTCACTCAGGATTAATTGTAGGTGTAAAATATCCAATGATACACCACAGATAAAAATATATAACCATAATTTTTATGTGCCCCATCTTTTAACTCTTTTTTCAAATGAGGAACAAAGTGGGAAAAAATTACAATACATTGTTATATGTGCTAGGATGAAAATAATGTTACAGGGTCTGAGACTAGGTACTCAGACTAATAATAAGGGGAAGATATTTTACAGAACCACCACATATTATTTTGTTGTTCTGTGTGTTTAACTTAGGATTCTTGCAGTTTAAGTCATTCAATTTCATTATTATGTCAGTCATTTGTGTTTTATTAGATGTTTATATTTTTCTTATATTCAATGATTTTTGCTGCTATAAGGTTGAAAAGGCAACTTTGATTTTAATTTATCCTCGTCATTGAAGATTTGATATATAATACCAATATACTTTTAAATAAAACAAATGCCATCTCATTTACCTCTTTTTAACCCATGTTAGCTTTCATTCAGCAAATGTTTACCTTGAGATACAAAGGTGAATTTGATAGGTCTTAAGTTGGATGACTAAACAGGAATGGAAAGATCAACTTGGTGTAATCATGAAAAGTTTTATAGTGTTAGAAATGTATGAATTGAGTTTTAAAAATGACTATGAACTTGCCAGAAAACAAATGTGGAGACGGTGTTCCAGGAGAGTAAAGCTGTATTATAATGTGAAAAATTATGTTTTCAACATAATCTCATTTTTCTTATCTATGTGTGTATATATATATATACATATATATATATATATACATATATATATATATATATATATATATTTGGTCAAGTGAAAGAATGGGAATGGAGAAGGAACAAAGGAATCTGTAATTGGTTTGTGATTGATTAGTTGTAAACACAACCTCACTTGGACCAACCTATGAAAATATTTGACAAAGCTTTTTATTTCAATAGTTTGTGATACTCTGGGGAACAGACATATCCTATCAGCAAAACTATCACTCTCATCTGCCTGCAGTGAGGTAATGCTAATACTATTCTAATTTTTTAAAGATTGAACTGAATTTAATCAACATCAAAAAGTTTTTAAAAATTATTATATTTTAAAATAATACATTCATTTTAATGCTGCAAAGTGGATTGGTGGCTTCTTTTAATAATAACAAAAAAAAAGCAAATCTAGGCAGTTGAATACATGACATTAAAGGAAGTTGCATTTAAAGACCTGTGGGCCGGCATTATTTGTAGGAGTTGTCTAAGTGTCTGCAAAATAGCACTCCTGGGTTCCATTATTTTAAATACATCATGGAATAGAAAAGCACACATGATGAAAACTAATGAAATTGTATTTTTTTTAAATTCTAAAACATAATACCATGAAACACAAAAGTACAGGGCTAGGGGAGCACTAAAGTACATGCTCATTAGCAAAGGGAACTGTTTAAAAAAGAACAAGTTATGAAAGTGCTGATTAGCTCTTTTTGCTTCAATTGGGCAGAGATTACTTCATTACCAATTATTGGAAATAATATAGAATATTTTCTGCATACTGTGCATGCATTCAGCACCAAATAAGTATTATTTAAAAATTAGGTGATCCGTTTTCAAACTTAGAAGAAAACATTGTTCATTCTGAGTGATACCATAGCTTAATATCATTAATGTACATTCTAATGTACCCTACTATGTAAAATAATTTTTATCTGATTTATTATTCAAAACCAATACTTCATCATTAAAATTTTTATTCTTCTTCCAAACACATTTTGCATTGCTTAGAAAAAGAAACTTTAAATTTTGTGGAAGAAGATATTTTTGGTCATATTTATAGATCCATTTTGTCATGAAATAAACACTTTCAAGTTACTCCCTTTTCCTCTTTAACTTGTCATTCTGTACTTCAGGAAGAAACAATTTACCAGAAGAGATTTGAATAAACTTTTTATTAAGTTAATGGCTTATTTATTTATTTATTTATTTTGAGACAGAGTCTTGCTCTGTTGCCCAGGCTAGACTACCATGGTGTCAACCTAGCTCACAGCAACCTCAAACTCCTGGGCTCAAGCAATCCTCCTGCCTCAGCCTCCCAGGTAGCTGAGACTACAGGTAGCACCACCACCACTGGCTAATGTTTTCTATTTTTAGTAGAGATGAGGTCAGGTTCTTTTTTTTTTTTTTAACTTTTCTTATATATATTTTTTATTGCAGCATATTATGGGAGTACCAATGTTTAGATTACATATATTGCCTTTGCCCCACCCAAGTCACAGCTTCAAGCGTTCATCCCCCAGAAGGTGGGCACTGCACTCATTAGGTATGAAGATACCCAACTCTTCCTCCTCAACTCCACCTGCCCGACACCCGATGAATGTTACCACTATATGTGCACATAAGTGTTGATAAGTTAATACTAATTTGACTGTGAGTACACGTAGTGCTTCTTTTTCCATTCTGGTGATACTTGAGGCAAGATGGCAGACGAGAAACACCTCTGGCCAGAGTGTCTCTGCAAGAAGGAAACATTTTAGATGAAAGTGAAAAAAATGAACAGGTAGACATAGATGGGATGAGGAGTCTTGCTCTTACTCAGGCTGGTTGAGAACTCCTGACCTCAAGGGATCCTCCCCCCTCGGCCTCCCAGAGTGCTAGGATTACAGGTGAGAGCCACTGCACCTGGCCTAAGTTAATGAATTAAAACAACATATATATCTTTATCATTTGTAAGTTGTACCAATTGATTCAACACTTCATCAGTCCCATTATTTCCTAACATCCTACAGCTCTTTCACATTGTTATCCCATTTTTAAGTCATTTACTATTTTATATATTATCCAATTAATTATCAAGAAAAGCAATAGAAAAAAATCTATTCTAATAAAGCAACAACTGCATTTGTTTATTTTTCTGAGTGTATATTAACTTAGTTGTATAAAACTGTCCTAGGGATGCTATATTCTGTTTGGCTTATCATTTGGGTGGCAGTCATTTTAGGGCCACTCACATTTGTCAGTAGTTGAGATTGATGATGACACACTCCTTTCCTCTCTTTCTGGTTCATTTTTTCTGTATCTAGTCAAGTAAGTCCTCTGTGCTGAACTCAATGTACAATCTACCGAATTTAGCCTTCTCCAGGAAGAATATATTTTCTGAAGATTTTCATACTTTTTTCCGTATTATAAAATCTTACTACCTTATGTCTTACTGTCATGCATTTAACTATGTAACTAAATACTGCCCTATGATAAATTAATTACTGTTTATTTACTAATGAATGATACAGATCTTAAAATCTCCACTGTTTCTCTTTTTCTCTTATGTTTGAATTTTCCTGAAAATCAACTGAAAGCTTCAATAAGAAGCTCTACACCAGATAAATATTTTAGTGATTAAGTAAATCTTGAATGTAGGAAAAATGTCTGTCTTGCTGTCAGAGACAGTAGGACTGAACAATCATTTGTGATTAAATCAATGGGTATCAACATCTTTGTATGAGTACTTTTTATAATACACACCCTTGAAAATTCCAAAGTTAACGTTCATGATTCTTAACATTTAGGAACAAATCTTACAATATGGTACAATTTATATTTTTACTGAAACACAAATATGTTCCCTATAGCTACCTTAGCATTTATGGCTATGTTAGCCAACCAATCTCATGATCTCTACATAAGATCCAACATTTTATTATTCTTTATTTTAGTTTCACATTCATTAAGTGTCATGTTACTTCTTAAAGAAAATAAAGTGCTAAAGAAAGTTATTTGCAAATGACTTCATTAATATTTAGCTGAAGATGTCTATAATAAAATATGTCTAATGAGTCATGAGTTTTAATCAGATTTTTTTTATTTCAAAATATTAATTAAGGGGGTGCGAGTATTTTTGTTACAAGGATATCCTGTATAATGCTAAGTCATGGATTTTGGAACCAGTTTTAATTAGGAAATAGGAGTCTGTGGCAAATTAAAAAGGATAATGCTTAATTTTTGCTAATATAACCTATCCGTTATATTATATTTGCTAATATAACCTATACGTTATGACCTAAATATTCTATATGCCACCTTGCTTGATTACTCAAAAAAGTTGTCACTGTGAGGGAAAAAATTCTGAGTCTTTTAGTTTACTACAAACTAAAGAGATAATATAAATAAATGATTACACTTTGAGAAAAAATAAAATATAAACAGCTATAAAAGATAATTCGAGTGAAAATTAGTCTGGTCATCTGCTGACATTTGATAACGTATGATATTAATACATTCTCTTTTTTAATGTGTGATATTGTAGTGAGTTCTATTAAAAAATCTTTATTTTTAACATGTTGCATGATGATGTGCTTAGAACTGAGGTCTGCTACTTCTTAGCTCAGTAATATATATGTATATCCATATGCTTATATGCATTTATCTATGTAAGCATACATGAACACATATTTGTATATTCATAAATACATAAGTACACTAAGGAAATATGAGAAAAAAATCAATAAGTCAACTTATGTTAAGGGTGTATTGGTGATCATAGTAGTAGTTTTAACATTTTTCTATATATTTAAAATTTTTCATGACAACAAAACCCAATGCTCTCATACATGTATTGATCCATCACCAGTGTTTACTAGTTTTTTCATTTACCTCTCCTGCTATTCCTTCTGATTATCTGCAATGACAGCTTCAAAATGTATCTAAATGACTCAAGAAGTTTATACTTACTATGACCCATCCTGTTTTAGAAGGGCCTTCAGATTCATTGGGAATATTGAGGTTTCAGGCATTATGTCCCACAACTTCCACTTCCAGGAAAGAATATGGCCATATGGATACTCCCAGTCTCAACTGTAACCATTCCTTTCCTCAAGAATTATGATCTAAAGACACAGACCCAACTGTTTTCATTTATTTTCCTCTACCTATTGCCTGGAATGATCATCCTGACTTTTCACTTTATTATATTTTGTCTTTAAAATTTTAATTTCTGTTAACTTCTTCCAAGAAAGCTTACCAGAGCTCCAAAGCTCAAGTGGAATCAGACATTACATTATGAATGATTTCCATTCTTTTAAATTCGTTGAGGGTTTTTATTTATTTATTTATTTATTTATTTATTTATTTATTTATTTTTATGGCCCATGATAGGCTCTATCATAGTTAATGCCCTGTGGTATAGATTTACTTTTTAGTTCATCCTTGTAAAGCATTTCTATTTGAATGTCTTCAATATGTCACTCTAGCCTTTCTGGGCCTATTTGAGCAGCATTTTTTGGTATAGTTATACCTCAATATTTTTTTATTAATTGATATCCTAGTTTATTTTGTGTCATTATAAAGGAATACCTCGGACTGGATAATTTATTAATAAAACATTTATTTGATTCACACTTCTGTTGGCTGGGAGTTTCATGACTGGACATCTGGTCAGGACTTCAGGCTGCTTCCACACTTGGCAGAAGGTGAAGAAGAGCTAGTGTATGCACAGATCATTTGGCAAGACCAGGAGCAAAAGAGAGAGTCAGGAAGTGTCAGGATCATTTTAACAACTAGCTCTCTGGACAACCAACTCATCAACCCCTCAGAGAAGGCATTGTTGTGTTCATGAGAGATACACAACGATAACCCAAACACCTCCCATTAGGCTACGCCTCCATCATTGGTGATCAAATTTCAACATGAGATTTGGAGTGGACAAACATATAAACTATAGCAATGGGCATTATAATTGTTTCTAAGTTTTGTTTAGCATGAATAATGATTTTATGAACATTCAAGGCTTTACATGGACAAGTTTTCATATTTTGGGGTAAACTATCTTTATAGGAAATTTCCAAAATATTTTCCAAAGTGGTTGTACTATTTTACACTGTCATCTGAAATGAATGAAATTTGCTTCACAGTCTCATTGGCACTAGTATTGCACATCTATTTAAGCCTTTTTAGCCAGTTTAGTGGGTGTTTTATGGTACTTCATTTGATCTTATTTGCATAACCCTGATGACTAATAATGTTAACATATATTTGTTTGTTTTTAGCCATTTGATATCTCTTCTAAAATTGCTGTATAAATGTAATGTTATAAGTATCTTATCCCACATATTAACTTTTCTATATTATCAGGGCTCCCTGGGTTTTAACCTTTCATATAACTGGAAATGCAATTGTATTATAGGAATATATCCACATCTGCAGAGCAACTTCATTATCCATGGAGATCATCTGTGTTGAGAGATTTCCCCTGGATTACTCCTAATCCAAGTATTCTGAATAAGGGACATTGTTGAGCTATAACAAAGATAAAGAACATCTCTATCTTTACACCCCCAGGGCTGTAAAACTTAGAGAATTTGTTTACATTGTAGAAGAAAAGATAAGCTTTCTCTCTATATATCTCCAGAGAGTAGGCTAGACAGAAATGTTAGCAGCTGATATAAGCCTTGTCTCATCGTTTTATATTTCCTCTCCTGTGACTCAAACTGAGTGCAGATGCACATGAACATAAAGCCCTCTAATTCCTTGTGTGAAATTGGGATGTAGTGAAACAGCACAATATGCTACTCTGGATATTTTGTGCTTTGTTTGTTTTTCCTGTGAGTAATAAACAATCCATTCTCTGATTCAGAGGTATGATGTTTCTCTCAGCATATGTTATAAAACTAGTAGCCTAACTTGTTAGCTTCTAAATACGGTAAAAGCTCAGCTCTTTTATGGTTTAAAGCAAAGCTTTTAGCAAGGATGATACACTGTTGGAGATGTGAAGAGAAAGTTGATAAGAATCAGTAGCAGACAGGTTGACCAAACTGTGTGTTCAAATAGGCAAAATATAGTCTTCCTCTTTGCTTCCTATTAGTAAGGAAATGTTATTGAAGGCTCAGTTCCAGGAGGTAAAGTTGAAACTAACAAACAAGCAGCTCCAGTGGTCAGTGGTCAGAAAAGTTTGTGAAATCCCCAAAGTTGGTATAATAAGGCTTTTGGCAAGATGAAAATATTAGAAGCTATTATTTTTTGTTGCCCTTTCTTCCCAGCAGGAGCAGAAAGGTATAATTAGCTTCCAGAGCTCTTGTGGGGCTTGAAGAGGGCCAAGAATATCGGGACTTGAGCTGAGAAAAGCCAACGCACTGCTCTAACCTGACTGACTTATTAGCACAGAGACACTTTTATGCATCTCCCTGTTCCTTTTTCCCCTCTAGCTATTTCTGAGGGTAAAACTTTATTACCAAATCACTGCCTAAAGCAAAACCACTACCTCAATGAGATGCTCAATTCTCAGAAGATTTCATTAAATCTCAGGTTTGGTTTAAGGATGTTAAACTAAACCAAAACCCAGTGGTGTCTGCTATAGTCATTTCAGCCTCAACACCAGTTAGATTGGGGTATAAGTGGGCAGTAGTTGTTATTCCCAGTGCGAAGAACTCAGGCATTAGGACTATTGTGAGTTAAGTATACCCACTCTTTGGACCATGAACTGTAGAAGATCATGGTTGCTGATTGAACCATTTGGGTCACTCTTGGAGATGCCCATGGGAAAGGCCCATTATCTGATGAACCCAACTGAAACAGACATCTGATCCAGCATGTAAGGTCCATACTGCCATGATCATTGCATTAATTTACCGCTTTACTCTACATGGCAACCTCTGTACCATCATAGACTGGACACTAAAGAGAGGACTCTATGTTTCTGATACAGAGGCCACCACTGGATGACAGACTCATGATTCCTGCTAACAGTTGTCCTGGTTATTCCAAGGTGGGGGAGGCCACCACATTACAGGCTCTGTGACCCCTCCACACCCATTTTGAGTGAACTTTCTATATCAGATTGTCCCCTTCTCAGGGCTATCAGTGGTACCTTGCTGTTGTGGACACGTTTTTAGTTTACAAAATTGCTTTCCTATACTACACAAATAACTATATCTTAGCCATTGAGGCTCTTGAAACTATTGTGTGTATGAGTTCAGATTGTTTGACTTTTTAAAGTTTGACAATCATGCTCATTTTATAGAAAAAGCCACGCAGTACTTTAGGCTGAATGTCTGGGTATTCAGTGGGTATTCCATATTCCTCACTATCCACAGGCATCAGATATTTTTGAACACTGAAATGCCTCCTTAAAATTTGACCCAAAATTATTTTTGTCTCTACTTCTTATACATTTCCCTAAACTAAATTAAGTCAGCTTAGTCATTAAACCCAACTGCCTCCAGGAAGGAATAATCTTTTCTGGTCTATTTACTGAATAATGATCATGATCATAAAAGTATGATTTATTATGACCTATTTGAAAATTCAGAATTTAGCCCAAACCATTCCTGAGTATGATTTGGCATTTTTTATGCTAGCAGCATATCTAAGCCCAGCTATTTGGTAGCCTGACTGAAAAGGGGCTAAGGAGACTTGCACTGAATTCCTGTTAAGTCCTATAAAAATATCTTTTGTCCTCTTGTACCCAGTGATTCTGAATAAAATGTCTGGGTAACTATGGAATGACTGGAAAAGATGAGCAATAATAGTTGTTGAAATAATATCATCTGAATTTATGCAGATGGAAAGCCAGAAAAACCCTTTGTACCTTGAGAAAGACTATCTTAAATCCTTATATTGTAGGGAAGAGGGGTGGAGAATTAACTATTCTGATCTTTCAAAACCACCTCTGGAGTCACTCTCTCAAAGGAAAACTGCATGGTGCTGCTGTCCTGAGCTTTGTGAGGACCTGTGGGTTTAACTCTCCACTGAGTGTTTCATCTCTTACCAGATACTTGCGACCACAAAAGAGGCTGTCCCTTACCAAAAATCTCTATTTTTCCCACCTCTGTTCTCAGTTATTTTGTAGAGGCCAGTGAATTTTTATCCTGAGAAAGTAGGATACATTTAACTGAATGCTGTTAGATAGTTTCCTTGAAACCAAGGATCAAAATCAATTATGAAGAATAAATTGTGAACCCAAAACTTACCAGCCTGCTAGAAGAACCCATTGGAGGTATGTGGGTGCCATTGTCAAGCTGTATATGCTGATTAATGTATATTCCATGTGTGAGGAGGATGGGAGGCAATTATAAGCAACAATTATTTCCAGATGTACTATGTGTGCCCTTGTGATTGCCTTTCTTATGTGGAAGCTGATATTGACATACCTTCCTCACAAGAAACACTGTGATTTCCATGTTAAGGCATGCAAGTGATGTTTGATTGTTTCAAGAAAGAGCACAAATAGATCATATAACTCTCAGGTGACTGCAGATATCTCTAAAATCTAAAGCTACCCTTAGTTATTGAGAAAAATCCCAGAGGGATGCCAGACTCATTATTTATGTGTACTACGTGGGCAGATTTAACTAAATGAGAGCTATTCAATTATAAAAGATATTATAATATGCAATCTGTAACTTTAGCTGAAACGATCAATGGCATTATCCTGGCCCTGGAAGGCACTCAAACCATCTCCAACTCATTGGAGAGAAATGTTATGGATGATAACAGTGTTCTAGACTTCCAACAAGAGGACCAAAGGGGGAGTCCACCCTATTATGACTAAGTTAATGTCTCATACAAGTTGGAAAAATCATTACAGAAACTTACAGAGAAAGCTACTTGGCTTTCAAAAGTTAACCCTGTTGGTTTATGGTATTTGTTCAGTCCACTATATACAGGCCCCTTGCCATGGTTGAGTCTAATACTGTAAGTTTGACCCCGGTCTTAAATACATGTCGTATAAGACAAGCTGAATATTTTTGGTAACAGCCGGGGTGGATTATATTAGAGTAGCAGACAGAGTGGCAAATATTTAGCAAAACTTGCCAAGAGCCAGAAACATGTAAAACCCAAAAGTAGATGTTTAGGGGAAAAAATTCTCCTTGGGTTTCTTGATGTTCCCAAATATTGCATGTATTCTGGGCAAAGACAATTGACAATCTATAACAAATATAGAAAATATTTCCAGATCCACCCATTGAAACATTTGCTTACATTTGAGGGTTGTAAAAACCTAGGGCCTCCTGTACATTCCCCAAAGAGAATGTGTTTACATTATGAAAGCAAAGATAAGGTTTTCAAAAGATGTATTTCCAGAGAGATATATTTCCAGAGAGGAGGGTAACATAGGTCAGCAGCCCTCGTGTCAGCTCTGAATCTTATAATGTTGGAGTTCCTTTTTTATATTCAAACCCACTACACGTGCAGGAGGACCATTGACTCTCAGTGTTGCTCTGTTGGAAATCAAGTTCTAGGGAACTAATGAAAAAATGCTATCCTGTCTTCTTTTTGTGCTCTGTGAAATAAATGTCAGTTTCTTGTTGGAAACATCAGAACTCTACATGAGAGAACACACTATTTATCACTTACAGCCAATATGTAGCCAGAGTGTATATGTAGGTATGTATGTTTGCATGTTTATGTGTGTATGTATGTGTATGTGTGTGTGTGTGTGTATGGTTTAGTTAGCAAAATAAAACTGTTTTCAACTTTTAAAATTTATGTCTATATGTATTTATGAAAGCTAATCAAATTCAGCCAATCTTAGCATATACCATTACTGCTGGCTTCCTTGAAATTATATTCTAAAATCAATATTACATAAAACATACAATATTTTCCCAGATATTTTATAATATATTTCCTGCAAATATTTTTTAAAACTTTTTAAAAGGATTGTATTACTACATCATTTGCTTATTATTTATTTATTCGTAGGTACTCACTTTAAATTCTAATAGTTAAGATGCATTATTTAATATAGATTGGATAAATATAGAAAAAATAGAAAAACAAATAATGTACAAGAAAAATCAAATTACATTTATTACAGATTGATTCTAGTTCCTTGATTCCCTTCTGTTTAATAAGTCTTTTATACTTAAATTTGTGTTTTTTAGATTCTTCTTGATGTGCTGTTAGCTTCACAGAACCTATAAGATTTTTGTACAATTGAGTATGCCATTATTTTTCAAGCCAATTCTAATTATAATTAAGGCTGTTATGTATAATTTGATATATAATTACCTTTTGTATCTTTCTAAATTATATCACCTCTATTCACTACGCAACGTAAATTTAATTATTACAGGAACTACTTTTTTGTTTTTTTTTAAGTCATTAAATATAAAGAAAATAATCATAAAGTTTATCGAGCTTCGAGATTCATTTTGCTTATTGTACAAAAACTTTTTCATATAGCATGATATTTTAATGTTCTTAGCAAAATATTTTATGCCATAAATTAATGCAATTGCAAAGATATTCAGTGGTTCAAAGGTCTTCAAGAATTTGCATTACGTTTTTCTATAAATTCAATTGTCATCATACAAAAAAAAAAAAAATCAGTTGCCACATTCAGTTTTAAAAATAATTTAATTAAAAAACCTATTACAAAAAAGAGTTCAGCAGTTTCTTTTTTTTTTTTTTTTGAGACAGAGTCTCACTTTATTGCCCAGGCTACAGTGAGTGCCGTGGCATCAGCCTAGCTCACAGCAACCTCAAACTCCTGAGCTCAAGCAATCCTGCTGCCTCAGCCTCCCGAGTAGCTGGGACTACAGGCATGCGCCACCATGCCCGGCTAATTTTTTTCTATATATATATTAGTTGGCCAATTAATTTCTTTCTATTTATAGTAGAGATGGGGTCTCGCTCTTGCTCAGGCTGGTCTCAAACTCTTGAGCTCAAATGATCCGCCCACCTCGGCCTCCCAGAGAGCTAGGATTACAGGCTTGAGCCACCGCGCCCGGCCAGCAGTTTCTTAAAAAGATAATCATGCATCTGCCATATAACATAGCAATTGTACTCTTAGGTGTTTATCCCAAAGAACTATATAAAAACATGTCCATACAAAAAGCTGTACAGAAAAGTCCATAACAGCTTTATTTACAAAAGCCCAAAACTGAAATTCATCGTGATATCATGTAAGAAGTGAATGGCTAAGCAAATTGTGGAGTATCTGTAACATGGAATACTTCTCACCAATAATGAAGAAAGTGACTATTGGTTTACATACAACATGGATGGCTTTTCAGATAATTATGCTGAGTTGAAAAAAAATTCAATCCTGGAATGTTATACCATTTAATTCAATTTCTATGAATTTTTGAAATTGTAGAAAAATAGGACCCTGAGAAGTTAATTTGAGTTTCAGAAAAAGGTAATACATTTTTAAGAATTTTCCAAACCAGTTAGTGCTTATGTAAATTCGAAGTAGTATATTAAGTGAAACAGTTATATCTAAGTAGTTCTGAGGTTTGTAGCAGCAAAAACAACCTCAATATTAAGGGCACAGTAGTGATAATCACACCTATTTTCAATTAATTTATATTTTCTAATGACTATATTAAATAATAACAGCCCATGTTTTCTAAAATTACTTTCCATTTAATAAAACAAATATAAAATTTTATCATTTTAAAAGATTAATATCAGATATATTCTTATTTCTGATTTTTAACTTAAATTATCATCCTTCTTTTTCATTTTTGTCCTTCCAATAATTTGGACTTTATAAAAGAGAGCTTCCCTGAATGTTTCCAAGGGACAGATGGGAAACATGTTGGAGTGTTTTGCTTACACAATTTCCTATTGAGTGTGTAATTAGCAGGGACATACCAAATTATTATACCTTATTGTCAGTGGAACTTCAGCACATAGAACCTTTCATAATGATAGGAAACTAGCAGTTTTAGGAAGTCCCAGAATAACTATATCTCCTCTAACTTAATTTTAGCAGTGCCAGCTTCCTTGTCTCAAAAGTGTAATTCTGATTTTAATTAAATTATTTCTGATTGGATAATATGTTTGAAGATTAAACAGACATGTTATATGACTTCTAAATCTTGATATAAATAAACTGAATGAAAAAGAGCTTCTCAAAGAAGGATTAGAACCACAAAATTATTGTTGAGTGTTGACTGCCAGATTAGATTTGGGTATGGTCCAGAGTGATTCAGTAGTTTTTGCAGATATGTTTTATTAAGGGGGTTTGGAAATTACAGATGGAAACAAATTATTTGCCACTTCTCCCACTGAAAGATGGAATACACTTTGACTAATGGAATGTGGCAAAAGTTGATACTGTTTAACCTCTGAGACTAGTCCTTAAAAAATCATCAGCTTCCATTTTTCATGTTTGAAAACCATCTTTAACACTAAGAAAAGTTTTAAACTATCTGGAGTGGCCAAAGCAAAACAGCAAGGATCTTTGGTCAATAGCTGTAGCTCAGTTATAAACCAATGGCTAGTATCACCTGCCAGTCATGTGCAAAAGTCATCTTGAACATTCCAGCAGTTGAGTTCCAGATAACTGCAGCCTCATTACACATCACATGGAGCAGAAGAATTGCACAACTGGGCCCAATTAGCCTACAGAATCATTCATAAAAAATAAATGGTTCTTCTTTTAGCCTACTAATTTTTAGAATGGACTGCTATACATCAATAGATAACTGAAACTAGGGAAATAGATTTTATAAATTTCAATAACTTCTTTTATATAACTAGAAACACTCTTAGACAATTTGGATTACAGAGTTTCATAGTAGGCAAAAGATTAAAAAAAAAAAGCTGTGTACCCTTTCACAAGGAGCCAATGTAGCAACGTTTCTGGAGAGAAGACACAGCAAAGAAATGATATAGTTAGAATCACAGGTTGGAGGCAAGGAAAAGGGTACATATTGAAACACTTAGATAGATTTAGCTGCCTGTGCTTCTTGTATCTTAACATCCTACATAAAGGCAGTAGAATGGCACTAATCAAGAGAGAGTTCCACAAAACACAGGGGCAGCGTATATCTACATGCCTCCAGGGGGATATTAGAGGAGCTTAGAGGAGCTCAGAAGACAGGGAAAAAAGCCTGAGGTCAGATAATGGAGGCCACAGAAAGTGAAGTCTCATCCAGAACTGGCTGAGAAAGCAGGCTAGACAGGTATAGGAAGCTGGGTGGAACCTGTAATTATCACCAACACACTCAGTTAAGACATAGCTTAAAGCTCAGAGAGGCAGTGATAACAAAACAGCAGAAAAAAGAAAAAAAAAAAAAAAGGATCAGAAAGAACCAGGAGAAAAGAATGTGAACAAGAAAGGTCCTTCTCCTCAAAGCTGTTATCATAAAGATATATTAGAAATCTTTCATACATAGATTATATCAAGCAACAGATTCTCTCAAAACCTGGTCTTTAGTTTCTGTAGCAAACTGAATGCAGCTTAAAGAGATTCTGTTGATTTGGCAGAGATAGGGATTCCTTATGTTAAGTCTTGCCCACACCAGCTATACATTCGAGAATGAAAAAGAAAGCAAATCCAGAGTGATCTACCCATTGGTGTATCCTCGATGCATAGTATGCTCCCACCCCAGTTCAATGGTAGAATAAGTAGTGAGTCTCTGGTATTGGCCCTTTTAACTTTACTCCCCAAGGACTAATTGTTAAAAGAGAAAAACACATAAAAAGGGAAGCCTAGGAAGAAAATCACAAACTTTGCCCACTCAATTATCTATATATCTTTGTCATGCGTCTTCGAACTGCTTGTCACCTAGTTTGTAATAAGTCAGAGCAAAAACAATTTAGTCCAAGTATGAATCATCATTCTCTCCAATTTTTGAAGGCAGATAAATTCTTTAAGGTTTAGCTGAGATTGTACTTTTACTGGTAATTATTAAATACTTTTAACAGTTTAGTTTACTGGGAACTCCTTAAGAAGTTAAAGAAAATGATAAATGTTATATTTTTTATTTGTATATCTGATTTTTTTCTATATAATCTTACAGCCTTATAAGAATATTAAAATTAATGACATTCTTTCAAAATACCTTTTATGTTTTACAATCTGTAGCATGTTTTCATTCTAGTATAGATGGCACAAGAGTATACACCATGGAAGGCAGAAGGTTACATGGCTAAAGTTCACAAAACCGGAATTAAATTCCAGCCTACTATGTTCTAGGGTTATGATTAGGAGCTTATTTTTCGCCTTTGTTAATACAACACAAAAATATCTATTTAGTATTTTAAAAGGTAATGGGGGCATTTCAATGAAGTAATTGATAACAGCAACTTTTGGAGAATTTTAATGGGAGATAGAGAGCAAGAGATTCAGGCAACAGAATGCTAGAGCCAGGAGAGACATGAGGAGGAGAGATGGTAGTAAGAGAGAGATTGTAGAGTCCTTAACAATCAGACATTGTCAGGTAAAATGGAGACAGTGGAAAAGTTTCAGTAGTTGAAACATGGAGGAGGCAAGCAGAGCCAAGAGTAAACTGTATCCCAGTTGTAGCAGATTATTGATGAGGCATTATGAAGAGAAATTCAGTTACCCAGGATAATTGAAGTCTCCACTGGAGAGACAGCTTCCTTCAATAGCAGCCTAAAAATTCATGTCCCTTCACATTACATGAATGTATCAAATATCACATGTACTGCCAAAAATATGCACATCTATTATGTATTAATAAAAAAAAGTCCCTCAAGTAAGACAACCTAAGTATGTCTTTTGCTTGCAACCTGAAATAATACACTATAAAAATTTGGTATCTTGAGGGCAAAAAATATATCCATTATAAGCATTTTAACAGGTTATTATGCCTTTAATATAAAAACTTGTTCAAACTCCTATTAAAATTTTAATTCTGTACTTTGAATTAACTGGTTTAACTTTTAAAATGAATCCCTGAAACCACAAAGTGGCTTATTAACAGGATTTCTGATTTCTGATGCAATCTTTACCATTACAAAAGCAACAAGAGAAAAGAAAATGTCAGATTTCATTTGTAGTAAAACTAGAAAACATAAATCGAAGACTCTACATTTTAATAAAGATTACTTGAAAGAGCTAAGATCAGGTAAAATCTCAGGAGGAAGCAAAGGAAGTATGAAAAAGTATTAAAAGGGCCCAAAGGTAATGGATTTCAGAAAGAGCCAGCAAATGTACTTTATGAAAATGAGAGCTTGTCATGAGATGAGTTTTTAAAAAATCATTTTCTTTGAAATAAGTTAAAAAGTGGCATAAATTTGAACTCTGTCAGAATTTTCCTAAGACCTTCTCTGGTCAAAGAACAGAGAGTGCAGGTTTATACAAATAATGACCCAGACAAGGTACCTCAAAGAAAGCAGTCTGTTTCAATTTGCAATTTGAAAAAATTTTATCTTTGGTTTATTAATAATGTTAGCTACTCTGGCTCCTGCTTTTCCTGATTATCACAAATTGCCTTCAAGTAGCTGCTCTGGAAATAATCTATTTTATTCATTCATTAGTAAAAAGTAAGATAAAATAAATTAGTACACATAGGTGCGGTGATACTATAGGGAAACATAAAAAATCATACCCAGAATTGAACACATGACAGAAAAATGTTGAAATATTGCCATAAAATATTTAAATTTTATTTAAATAATTTTATATTTAAAAAAACAAATAATGATGTAATATTTTCTATGAAGGAAGATCACAAAGTAGAGCAGCATGGAGATAGAGAAGAATTAGTCAGACAAAAGGGAGTTAGAAGTAGGTAAACAGATAAAGTGTAATTAGAAAAGAAAAATAATCTTTAAAGACACAATCTTAAGACAAACAAGGAAAAATACAAATAGGGAAAGATATTGAGAGACATAAAGTTAAAAGAGAACAATCAAACTAAATGGAAAGAATAAAGCTGTTCAATAAGATTAAAGAAAAGTTTTGCTTCAAGCATTAATGGAGCAGTTTGCTAAAGAGAAATCCTCTGGTTGAAAATAAATAAGATACCATATAAGAAGAAGCAGAGGAAGATTGGAAAAGGGGGAAGGTGTAGTGGAGAGGGACTTGCAGGAAGATGAGGAAGAAGATAAAAAGAGAAAAGAACAGGGAGAGGTTGAGGAGAGGAGATGACAGGGAGGAGGGAGAGAATTCTGGACATGAACAATAACAGCACCACTGACGCCTCCATGTTCATGTAGATAATACTAACTAAGCATTGAATTAACTCCACAAATATCCATTTCAAATATCTGCCACTCAGGAAAAATCAGTAAAAACAAAAGAAGAAAGAGTATACCAAAAATAAAGAGCGACAATCTAAAAACCATGGAAGGCTGGGTGGCTCATGCCTGTAATCCTAGCACTCTGGGAGGCTGAGGCGGGCAGATAGCTCGAGATCAGAAGTTTGAAACCAGCCTGAGGAAGAGCGAGACCCCATCTCTACTATAAATAGAAAGAAATTAATTGACCAACTAATATATAGAGAAAAAATTAGCCGGGCATGGTGACACATGCCTATAGTCCCAGCTACTTGGGAGGCTGAGGCAGCAAGATTGCTTGAGTCCAGGATTTTGAGGTTGCTGTGAGCTAGGCTGATGCCATGGCACTCACTCTAGCCTGGGCAACAAAGCGAGACTCTGTCTCAAAAAATAAAATAAAATAAAATTAAATTAAATTAAATTAAAAAATAAAAAAATAAAAACCATGGAAGAAGATGCAGATATTGGAGTGACAACACTTGAGTATTAAAATAACTGATTGAAATATTTTAAAAAGATAAGTTAGAGAATATAAACAAAGAACAGGAGACTATTTTGAAATTAAAATTGATCTTTAAAACTGAAATTAAGCATTTTTATGCAAGCAGAGTTAACAAAATTTAGAAAATAATTTATAGGGAATTAATGAAATGAAATAGGAAATATAGTTCAGGAAAAATCCATATTTAAGCACAAATTTGTAATATAATAGGAAAAAGAAGCATTATAAAAGATATATGAAACATAATGAAATAAGTTTAAAATATATCTTATAAATGTTCTAGAGAGAAGAGAATGAGGGCACAAAAACATAGCTAAAGAAATCATGGATGCAAATTTCCAAAAAACTTTACTGGTTAAAATTATCTATCTACAGATCCAACAAACTCTGAATTCCTCTTGCCTCCATAAAGATGACTATAAAGAAAATAACTCCTAGACGCATAACTGAAAATGGTTAAATACAAAGGCAATTTAAAAAATCATATATGCCTTAAGGAGAAAATAAAAATTATTTAAAGGAAGATAAAACAGGCAGCTAATCATTTAAAAGGAGGATATTGGTTATTTTCTGAAATATTGGTATGCAACAACTTCAAAATTTTTGTTGTTTATTGCCACCATTTTTATTTTTCCATTTCATGGGTCTAGTAAATCAGCTACATTTCACCTGATCCCTGCAGGGCTTACTTGATGGGCAAGTCTGGACTGAAGGCTTCCAGTGGGTTAAGAACTTGATCCAGCAATCCCATTACTGGGCATCTACCCAAAAGAACAAAAGACACTCTATAAAAAAGACATCTGCACTCAAATGTTTATAGCAGCACAATTCACAATTGCAAAGTTGTGGAAACAACCCAAGTGCTCAACAATACATGAGTGGATTAATAAAATGTGGTATATGTATACCATGGAGTACTATTCAGCTATAAGAAACAATGGTGATCTAGCACATCTTGTATTTTCCTGGATAGAGCAGGAGCCCATTCTACTAAGTGAAGTTTCCCAAGAATGGAAAAACAAGCACCACATGTACTCACCAGCAAATTGGTATTAAATGATCAACACCTAAGTGGACATATAGGAATAACATTTATTGGTGTTGGGCAGATGGGAGGTTGGAGGAGGGGACAGGTATACACATACATAATGAGTGTGATGTGCACCATCTGGGGGATGGGCACGCCTGAAGCTATGCCTCGAGGGGGGAGCAAGGGCAATATTCCTAACCTTAACATTTGTACCCCCATAATATGCTGAAATAAAAATAAATAAATAAATAAAAAAGAACTATCCCGTGTGTTCTTTGTAGAGTGCTGTCAGAGGCAGCAGCAACCTCTGGGAGAAGCCTTTCTTGTGACGGATCATAAAACTCCAAGAGGCGAAGTCAAATCACACAAGGACATTTGAAGCCCTACTTTCAATCTCATTGGCTAACATTCTATTGGCCAAAGTATATCCTTCATTAGATAGGTAATAAAGTATATTCTTTGTATTTTAGTTGGGGGTAATTATAAAGTCACGTGCAAAAGCTCATGGAATCCTTTAATATTTTGAAATAAAAAATAACTTTGAAATATGTTTTAAGTACTCCCTTCAAAGAGATCCCCTCCCCCCTCAGAAAAAACCTCATGAAAGTATAATTCTACACAGTGAGCAAGTAAAGAATTAGCAATAATTTTCCAAACTGTTACATAAATGTTAGGTAGGGATGAGGGGTATGCAGGTGGCAGGGCAGGCAGTTAGATGATATACAGGTGGCAGGGCAGGCAATAGAGGGATGTGTTCAAGGGCCAAGGGCGGAATCAATAAAAACACCAGACACCACAACAGTAAGGACTTGAGGTTAGGGACTTTACCTGACTGGGAGCATGCGCAGATGCTAAGAGTTTATACCCAAAGGTATCCTTTCTCACATTATTGCACTAAAACTCACACCCCCTAGTGCCATGAAACCTCCGGACCCAGCTATACAAAGACAGAAAATGGCAAGGTACATGATTCCGGGAATCTCCAACCATTTCCCAGAAAAGACATGAATATTTCACTTCAACGTATTATTAGGGATTGACATAAAAGACAGAACCCTAACCCTGGGATGATGCTGTTTCTTATTGGAGCAGTCTGCTCTCTATACTGACATTGAGAGTGTACTATACTTTGTATACTTGTATATTGGATCATTTCCACTCCCAGGGACAGACCTGTTCGTCTCTCTGGAACTTACTTTCGCTTTGCAGTAAAAGCTGCTTCTGTGGAGGCTCTTCCTGTCTGTCATCACTCCCTCCCACCAGCCAAGCAAGCAATTCTTCCAAGCAAAGAGCCAAAGAACCAGGACAACACCTCTCAAAAACCATACCTGACATAACAGAAGCTATTAAACAATGAAATGATAGCTTTGATACGCTAAAAGAAAATAGCTTACAATTTACACTTGTTTCCATAGAAAACTTAAAGAATATTGTACCCATTATCTCTTTTTGGAGAAATTATTCTAGATTTAATTCAGGCAAACAAGTTATGACTGGGATACAATAACAAAAATGCTGATGCTGAACATTGTACATATGTAACTGAATATACTTAAATATAATGATGTGGGAATTAAAGTTACTGACAAGAATTGTAAATATTTAGGCCCTAAATTTTCTTTAAAATGTCAATAAAACATTGAAAAATGAGAAAACAAGTTGGGAACAATGGTTAGTTCTATAATTATGAGTGTCAAAAAATATTCTTTATAGCTGACAAGTAAAGTAACAGTATTACCATATAGAATAGTTATAAGAAAAATAAGAATAATAATGTTATTGACAAAACACAGATGATGGAGGAAAATGTAATAATCTTCAGTGATAATTATAGATTGTGCCTAAATAAATATAGTATTAAAGGTATCATATAACTTTACAATATAAAGAAAACCACAACAACCAAACTAGAAACTTTACTAAGTAGCAGGGAGAAAAATAACTATATTGCAAAACAAAGAGAAAAGCTTCATAAATTGAAAGACTTAAGAGAAAATAAGGCATAATGTGATATGTTATACCCCAGTACAATCATACATTCTATATAGTTAAATATAAATGAGTTAACTTAATCTTTTAAAAAGGAACAGTTTAAATCATGTAACAAAGCCAGCTAGCTCCTCTCCAAATAGTGTTGCTTTTCCTGTAAGCCTCAGACAATGGAATGTGGTTAGAAGTGATGTATGCCACTTTCCATTTCTGTCATCAAGAAACTTCAATACAATTCTTTGTTTCCTCATTCACAGAGTAACTTTGGAAGCAACATTTTCAATATGGCAGAGCGTTCTTCAGCTCGTAAATGAATGTTAATAATATATCCTCCTCTTGAATGTTTTTGAAGCAATCACAAAAACTGTTCGATTGTAAACTTTGTATCTACATCATGGGAACTATTAATATAATGTCTAAAATAAAAGAAAAAAATAATCTCACTTAACACAGCTTCATGAAAATAATTTACCTAGAAGTCCATGAAATATTGGTCTTCTATTGCTTAGGTAATTGAAGGGAAATATCTACTTAAGTAGTTCAAATATGTAGACCTTTCACAAATGTAAAGTCACAAAACACGTATTTTAATTTCTTGAAAATAGGAAAAAAACTTCTATGTGCAAAATATAGAAGTCTTTTAGTTGGTCAGTGATTAGAGCATATTATGAGAACAGGTTTCCAAGTCTGGAGATTAATATATTAACATTTACTATTCTTTTGACATATGGAGAGATAGAAATAATACTGTAATGATAAATTGCTAATACATTTAGATCATAAAATAGGTGTTGTCACTCATGCCTTGATTGCTTTCATATTATCAGATTCGAATGGACACATATCCATGGGTTTGCATTTTTACAGGTTAAAAGTATAATTTTAATTGTACAACTTGTTTCTAAAGAGTATTATCAAGTCAAATCCTCAGTCATTTTTTGACGTTTAGGAACAGTGTATGTGGTATGCAGATGAAATTTGTGTAAAGTAGGAAAATATAATAAAGTCCATTTGAAGGAAAAAGGATGGAAAGTCAATTGTTATACTTCTCACTGAACACTCAAGCAATGACAGTTACACACTATATTATTCAATCATATGAAGATACATATCAGAAAACACAGTGTAAAGAGTTGAAAATGCTTGACTCTGGGAAGGGAATTCAGATGAGGAAAGGTTGAGATGAAAGGGGCACTTTTCTTTGTAAATCTAAAGATAGGGTACTATTTCAAAGTGTTCATTTCAAATAGGGTAATATAAAAAATTTTAAAAGACCACCAACTTAAAAGGAAGGCAAAGGTTTATAATGTTTTATATTGAGCATTGCCGTCATTGGCACACACTGGAATTAGAATTCTTACTCCTTCACACTTAGCTGTGTGAATGTGGGCACATAAGTTATCTTCTCTGTGGCTCATTATCCTAATTATGCAATCACAATAGTAATAGTGCCTACCTCATAGAAACTCGGGTTTGAGTTAATGCACTTAAGTAATTTAGGTTGTGCTTTGCAGGTAATTAAGTTCTCAATAGTTGTTAAAGATGTAATTGTTTTTGATGATGTTGATAGTTACATACAATCTTTTCCTCTTACAGTTACAGTTTTCTAGTTGAAGAGACACCTTCATATGCAACATCCTTCAGTAAAAGCTTCCTTGAACTTCAGGTAAAAGTGATCATTCCAAAGGCAATCCATTTGTATCCTTATAGTAATAGGCACAATTGGATAGTATTGTGAAGAGCTTTGCAAGCATAAGAGGAGACTGGTGAATCAACAGATCTTGGGTTTTGTGTATAAATAAGTAAAGGGTGTGGTAAATGTGCAATTTGTAAAAAAAAAAAGTACATTCATATTACTTATTGTTTTACTCATAAAAACTACACACTGTAAAGTCTGACGATATCTTGTTGAAGACAGAGTGAAAACTCAAGCAAAAATGGCACAGGTTATTTTTTTTTAAGTGTGTTAAAATGATTAAGAATAGTTCCAGTATGATCTTTATGCTTCTAGAAGGTTGATGAAATCACTTGTAAGAGAACTAAATCAATAAAAAGTACAGAATCACTTAATATACAGCTAATAAGCTTTTATGCCATAAATGCTGTGCCTATATAATAATCAGATTGATGTCACACACACCACAATCTGTGCTCATTATTTGATGTCACATTTAGATGAGTTGGATTTTGCAAAATCTTTGGAAGGAATAAAAATATTTTCTTACCTAGAAAAGAAAATTTAACTAAAGGAAGCAATATGAATGTGAGCTAAAAGTAAGTTATGGGCATGACTTTAGAAAAGAAAAAGATTCACCTTATTCACTATGGTGCTAAAGGCTAATTATACACTATGAAATAATTACTAGAGTAAAACAGAATAACATACATATACACACATATTATAATTATTCTGTTGAAAATGACAAAGCATAGTGTCTAATTTATGGTATTAGGGGATATGTAATTAAATTTGGTTAAAGCTTATTTTAAACTATGGTTCAACAAAATTGCAATCTCAGGCAACCTTTTCTTTTCCTCGATGAAATCATAAAATTTATATAATTTATTATTTTAAATTTCAGAATTTCCCTTTTTCTATATATTATACTATACATCTAGAGTAAGAATATTTATGAATTTTTATCTATATTATCATTCTAATTTCTTTTTTTTTCTTTTTTTTATTTTAGCATATTACGAGGGTACAAGTGTTAAGGTTACTTATATTGCCCACGCCCCCCTCCCTCCTCGAGGAACATTTATTTTAAAATTTTTTAAAATTGCTGCTATTTCATTATCATGATAATAGGCCAAACTGATCAATTAAATTGTAATTCATTTCCAGAACTACTTGTCAAAAAGTCAGAACTATAGTATGTGTGATGAATGAAAGATTACTTTTTTGGTAAAAATAAAAATGTGTCAACTCCAATATGATTTAAAAATCTGGCAGATGTGTTAGAAATGTATAACCTTAGAAATGGCTCATAACCTTAGTAGATTAAATTCTCAATACATAGCAAATAATAAATGGAAACATCTAAAACTCTCATCTTCATAATTAGACTAAAGATTAGGCTTTAATACAATATTTGTGGAAAGTGGGATTAAACCTTGTTATTAGCAAGTTTTCAAGATAATTACTATTTATTGAGTATAATAACACAGTGACCAGAATAGCCTTTATAAAATAATAAATAATCATATGAATATAAATGGCATTATAGAGATCTCTAGCAAAAAAGAGGCTGTGAGTTCTTTTATTAGGATCTTCAATCCATCTGTCATTGTATTTTTTTAATAATTAAAAATATGACATGCTTTACTCTTACAAGCTTAATTTTTCAGGCACTGTCTAGGAAACTGTTTCCAAGTTTAGCACTCTGAAATTGAACATATATGCAGTCATTTAATTCTCTATTGTTTACTTCTTATCACTTCTTTTATATTAATTCTGAAAACTTATTCATCATTCAATTATTACATTGTATTAAATATTTTTAAAAACTATTATCTAGGAGGCCGAGGCAGGCGGATTGCTCAAGGTCAGGAGTTCAAAACCAGCCTGAGCAAGAACTAGACCTCGTCTCTTCTAAAAATAGAAAGAAAATTAATTGGCCAACTAAAACATATAGGAAAAATTAGCCGGACATGGTGGCGCATGCCTGTAGTCCCAGCTACTTGGGAGGCTGAGGCAAAAGGATTGCTTGAGCCCAGAAGTTTGAGGTTGCTGTGAGCTAGGCTGATTCCATGGCACTCTAGCCCAAACAACAGAGTAAGACCTTGTCTCAAAAAAAATATATATATATATATATATTTACATATATATGAATTTCTTCAGTTTTTTTTCCCTAAAGAAAGAACTCAATTTTGCAATTAAATTCATCTCTTAATGTTACATGGACTTAGAGTAAATATGTCTTCCAAAATCTGCCTAGAAGAGAAAAATCACAGGAATAATGAGTACATTCATCTAAAAATGAGCTAGGGCATCTAGAATGAAGCTAACTTCCATATTTTGAAATATAATCAAGATGTTGTTAGAATACATGCATGTGATGGAATCACAAAGAAGGATATTTACCATCCTTCATTATGATAAAGTCTAACAACGCTGGGTCTGATCTTTGACATTGTGTTACTACCATAAAAATTGTGTTACTACAGTGAAAAATTGAAATAACCTGGGCTAGGATTTTTAATTACCATACTATGTTAATATGACTATGCATTGCAGGAGGGTTCTGACTCCCTACCTCATGAATATAACTACTGATATTATGTTATAGAGAAGCTGTTTTGAATAAATTAGCAATGCTAGCTTTGATTATCTTTGCCAAATAGTCAACCCAAGTGCAAAAGTTGCTTTAATAGAGTTGCAATTGAAAGACTGATTAACTTTTTCCAATTAGTATTTTGAGTTTAAAATGAATGGAAGATAAATAGTAGGTTTCCAATATAAATACCTGAGTCAAAAGAAGAGAAATCCAATTAAATAGTTAGGTGACTAACTGATTTAACCAGCAAGCTGTCCAGGGGATTACCCAGAAATTTTGCTATCCCGAAAACTTCTAAGTCATCTGTCGAAGCACGGTGACTCTGATGACCTTTAATCAACTATGAAGTGGCCCTTAAGGCACAGATATAATTCTTACGCCATTTATCTATTTGTTTCAAACAAAGTGGGTCAGCATACCAAACTTTGATTATGGTCCAAATAGAGTTCTATGTGTAGAAACTACAATGTGTTACAAAATGTTGATTTAATAAAAACTCCATCAATTGAAAATGGCAACACAAAATAGAGTGAATTTTTAAAAATCACTAACATAACTAAGGAAACAAAAAGTATAACCAATTTCCATACTTTGCCTCTGACATTTTCTTTGCCTTGCTTTCATTTTCTCTTATTGCCCCACTTTCTTCACAGGGAAATTCAAATGCTTTTCCACAGTCACCAGTTCCCTATGTACAACTTTGTTACTGCAAGGAAAAGATACTGTCGCTAGCTGCAGATAAAATAATCCAGAGAGAGACATACCTTTGCATCAATTACTTTGCCCACAATATTGTACCAATATGTTTAATTATATGTGAATTACATGAGTCAATCTGGGACAAAGAAGAGGGTTATTATGATTGTCAAACCCACCCAAAAATGACAAAAATGGAGGTGTGCTCGAAAAGAAAACAACCAGTTACTAAGTGAGACAATGAAGTTTTACAAGAGGAGATTCATCAGATTTTATAGTTTACTTTAAAAACAGAAAAGAAGCGAATAAGATTTTATAGATTTGATTAAAGTTGGATCAGACTTTAATGGAGAGGAGTTATTCTTTATCCATTAACATGCTTGTTTCTATCTAAATTAGTGAGATGATAGCACTTATTTGTTGCTATATGATGTTGATGTAAGTGATTTATTAGTAATCTTACATTGCAAATCATAAAACTGAAAATCATGAGATATTAGCAATATCAAAAGTAAATGATCATACATCATTAGGAAATTTAAAAGAGGATATGAATATATAAATGTACTAAAAATTTAAATCACTTTTATTTTCCTTTCTTAAATGTACATGGAAGTTGAATATTATAAATATGTAATTTCTGCATTTAAGAATGAAATACCCAGAGGAGTATTTTTACTAAATAAAATGACTAAATAATGACAGAATAAAAAAAATAAAGAATCATAAAAATTACTTTAGCTGTAAGAAAAACATTTAATACTAACTTCCATTAAAATATATAAATAATTAAACAAAATATATTTCAGGAAAAGAGCATGACTAAATTTAATGGGAAAAATAAAAATAAAAACTACCTCTTTTCTCTTTCTATAGATGAACTGGCCTTACTTTTAGCAAAAGTCACCTCCTTTTCTTTTAAACTAGATCTCATCCTCCCTGTACTCCCTTAGGAATCACTACAACAATGTCTATAAAGTCACCTGCTTCATCAAATTTCTCACTCAAGACACTGGCCAGATGGTCAGTTATACCTTCTTACCCACCGCTTTGCCTTGAACAAACTTTAGACAGACTTCTCTCTTTTCTACAAGCCTTTGTACTCTTCTAGTTTCCAAGACTGAGCAAGTACACAAAAAAAGTGAAACATTCCCCGATTATCAGCTTCTAACAATTTGGATGATCACAGATAGACCTTTATCTGTTGCCCCCATTGGTCATTTCACCATCTGGGTTCAGCTTCTCCTCCAAAGATTCTGCTCACCTCCCCCCTGTCCCTCATGAAAGAAAATCCCTCTTCTGTTTGATTTTGAGATACTTATAGATTTTTGAGTTAGGAGCATTCTCCCTAATGCAGTAGTCTTTCTTTTTAATTAAAATATCTCCCTATCTAGAGTCCAGATTTGTTTTTATTGGACAGTACATTTTGCTATTCAATCCATTTTAAAAGAACTTTCTTGACACTCCAAATCCCTGTTGATACTGCACCTGTTGTCTTCCTCCTTTCAAAATAAGACTTCTCGCAAAGACATATTTCTTCTGTTTTAAACAAAATTATTTTATTTTTCATGCATTCAGTGTATCTTTTTCCATGGTCTCCACACTTCATGAAAACTCAGGAGCAGCAAGCATTGTGATACTCACATACACATGCATACTTCAGGTAATTTTTAAGGTAAAGTGCCATGTTTATTGTAGTATATATGTATTTTTTAACCATTTAACATGTGCAAAGCTGTGCTACTTCTTTGTCTCCTATCTTTATTTTCATTGATACAATTTTTTAATCCTGTGACTCTCACACCATTTTCCCCATAAACATTTTGATATTTTTTACACAATTTTGCATCAAATGACATTTTTTTTAGGAATTCATATATCTTGTAATAGTAGAACTAACTTTACAAACAAAATCTTTTTCATTATGTAGATTTATTATTGGTCATTTCAATTCCAGAAAGTAATTGTTGTTTTTTGTTTAAATAATAGTAATTTTGTGTTGTCTACTATGTTGTTTTGTTCATTTTCTGTAGAGACTCCAATTAAACATATGCAGAAAATTAAAATTAAACAACTAAAATTAAACCATTTTTAAAATGAATAGTAACATCAAACACAAACATGAGAAGAAAAGAATTTGAAGAACCATCTTCTATGACATATTACTGAAAATTGTTTCAACTTCCTTATAATTTGTAAATATACTTGAATAAACTTAAGTACTTTATTCATGTTTGAATAAAATTTATAATACTAGAAAATTGTACTACAATATTATAATGTATGTGACTTGCTTACTACCTTGGGTATTAAATGTTTAGATCCGCGGTACCCAAGCCCTTGGCCACACAGATCATGACCTGTCAGTGGCCTGTTAGGAATGGGCCACACAGCAGGACGTGAGCATGGGGTGAGCCAATGAAGTTTCATCTTTATTTACAGCCACTCTCCATTGCTCTCATCACTGCCTAAGCTTTACCCTCTGTCAGATCAGCAATGGCATTAGATTCTAATAGGAACATGAACCCTACTGTAAACTGCACATGCAAAGGATCTAGGTTGTGCTCCTTATGAGAATCCAATGCCTGATGATCTAAGGTGGAGCTAAAGCAGTGATGCCAACACTGGGGAGCGGCTGCAAATGCAGATTAACATTAGTAGAGAGGTCTGGCTGTACAATAAATGTAATGAATGTGTTTGAATCATCCCCAATCCATCCTCCTCCTCCCCCCAGGCTCGGTCCATGGAAAATTGTCTTCCACGAAACTGGTCCCTGGTGCCAAAAAAGTTGGGGACCACTGGAAATATTTTAAATATTCTATATGCCACTAGAAGAACCCCTCAAGTTTTGAATTTGCATGATATTTTTAAAACTTGTAGGACCTACATCTCATAGTTGGGAAAATTTCTCAAATTAATGCAGCTAATCAAGAAATGAGCCAAAATTTAAGCTTATATTTGTCTAATTTCAATACTTGTTGTTTTCCTCCTTTTGGGACTACACCATGTTTAATTCAAAGCAATTATTTAATAAATCAAGCACTATATATTATTATAATGTTTTCTGTAATGGCAAAATCATATAAATTAAGCATACAATATTATGTGAATGACTTCATAAAATTTTAAATATTAAAATGATTGTTAAAATTATATGCTGTGCACACATTATAGAAACATTCAAATTGTTTAAATTATAATAAAAGGTGAAAATATTATTAGCTTCAACCTAAAGACTACACTGAAGCATAAAAATGTTAAATAAATTTACAAGTATGGAGTGAGTGCTCTTTCTTCCTCTCTCCTTTTTTCTCTTTCTCGTTCTCTAGCTCTCTCTCTGCCAAAAAATAAAATAAAACTACAAGTATGAAAAGCTGCAAATAATTGGCATTATAGGAGATTTTAAAGACAGTATTATATGGTAAGGCAACAATTTTTCAAGACTAATTATCTGAAAGTTGGCTTTCTACAAAGCTCCATGGAACCTAGCTATAGCTGACTTGACTTAAAGCAATGAAACCCGGTAGAAGTTTGAAGTAAAGAATCAGTTCACCCACCTCCCATGTCATGTAAGATATAATTACAAATTTATACTTTTTTTTGTCTAGGATTATATTACCAGAGGAGCTGGGGCTCTCCCAACCATAAATGCTGACCTGTATTAGATCATGCCACTAATGTGGCATAGCAGTGATCACAAAATTTAGACCATTGCCCTCCAAATCTGCCATGTGAGGATCTATGCCACCTCATCCATGGAGGAAGATATGGAACCAATCATGATCTACTGGTTTTGGATTCCAGCCTCTGATGAAGCCAGATCAGAGACTGGTCTGGTGGTTCCCTAGTTATGCATCTTAAAAGGTACTTGGTCCAAATATTAGAGTTTTTTCTGGTAATCTGATATCTATTCCTACTAAATTTCTATGCACACTGTAGACTATAATGGGAATGGAAGACTTATAGTAGTAATTCTATTTAAATGCTTTGTATATATTTAAAATAGTTATTATATTTTAAATAAATAAAAATTATACCAAAAAGATTAATTTTACTAAATAATTTAAAGATGGAGGTGATGAACTGAGTATTGTCACAGTTTCTTTGAAAATATAGTTAAACTTCTATGGCTCTGCAGACATTAATATGAATGCATAAAATAAGATTTGTATTATATATACTATGGTTAAAATTATGTTTAACCTGAACTTATACAATGTAATTATTTTAGAACTGAGATATGATTGTTTATTAATTCAAATTTTACAACCCATATATTACATTTTCAAAGTTAGCTTAAAATCCATAGATTTGCCATGCTAAGCACTGCTGTTATTGAAATTTAATACTAAAATAATTCTGATAAAATATGCAGTCTGGTGGAAGGAAATGCAGATGGCTTTGTTTGAAAATCAATGTCATTAGAGAAATGTTCCAGATTGAGACTAGAATGTGTTGATAGAATCATAACCAGTCGACTAACTTCACTGAGCAAATAGAAATGATGGTAGGTAGGCCAAGAACTAAGAACTGTCATAATTTCTTAATTATTTTTGTACAGGATATCAAAGAGAGAGAGTGTTATGTGTGCATGATTGTGCATGTACACACATAAGCATGTATGTTTTGTCACAATTGAAATAAAAACCATTTATGGACCTGCACCTTACTACGAGTGCTTTATTTAACTTGTTCTGTGCTTTTTGCACTTTAGAATTTTCTTCGATCCTGAAAAAATATGTGCTATCTTATAGATTTCTGCATATCACGTTGAAAAATATAATAACTCTAGGTATATTTGAGAATTAAAAATTGTATGATAACAATTTGTCCAGAATTGTGAAAGACCCAAATACAAAGGCTTACTTTACAAATAAATTGTGACATTATTTCTCCCTCTAATACATTTATATTTGTTACTACTTTGATGAGAGTGAGTCATTTTTATACCTCTCAGTGTATAAAATATATGTCTGAGCAAAGGTATAAGAACTTGTGGAAAACAAAATTTGGCTTTGTGAAATATTTTTTGCTTTCAGTCATTATAAAATAATCAGTCTTGGCCGGGCGCGGTGGCTCAAGCCTGTAATCCTAGCTCTCTGGGAGGCCGAGGTGGGCGGATCATTTGAGCTCAGGAGTTCGAGACCAGCCTGAGCAAGAGCGAGACCCCATCTCTACTATAAATAGAAAGAAATTAATTGGCCAACTAATATATATACAAAAAATTAGCCGGGCATGGTGGCACATGCCTGTAGTCCCAGCTACTTGGGAGGCTGAGGCAGCAGGATTGCTTGAGCCCAGGAGTTTGAGGTTGCTGTGAGCTAGGCTGACGCCACGGCACTCACTCTAGCCTGGGCAACAAAGTGAGACTCTGTCTCAAAAAA
>VSMD01109299.1:0-40452 GCA_008750895.1 Mirza zaza | reverse complement strand
AAAAAAAACCCAAAAAAAACACAATGGTTGTCTCCTAAGTGGGATGAATAGGTCTACTCTCCAAATATAGTATGAGCATGTATTACTTGTAGTTAAAATAAAAGCAAACAAATAAGAAATGGTATTTAGATGGTGCTACTAGGAAGGTAAAGTAGGCTAGTGAAACTAACCTTTGAAGAGTACATATCATAGGCCAAGCACATGGCTATCTCACCTAATCCTTACATCAAAGAAATCTATTCCCATTTTCAGTTAAAGAAACCAAAGATTAAGTAACCCGCTCCATGGGAAAGCTGGGATCAGAACCCAAAGCCTAGTCCAAATGTGTCTAACAACATTATGCCATGATGCAAATAAAATTTCACCAAAACTGGTCTTCAAAACAAATCACATTCTGTGAAAGAATCAGAACCAAGTAGTCTGTCACCTTAAGTGTAAGGAAAGAAGAGAGGAGGCCTAAGTTTTTAACTTGAAAATCTCCCTAAGAGTCTCAAAATAGCCAGGACAGTTGTCAAAACTCAGCCATTACAGTCAGGGCCTCTGGGACAAACCCATACCTGAAGTAGACTCTCCTGCTGTTTGTTTTGCCTAGCACAGAGTTACATTAGCATAAGTTAAATGGACTTAGATGTGACTCTGGTGTATATACAGTGGAGTGTCTGCTTTGGGGACAGTTGACTGCCTCCAACCCAGTCTCGCCAATTCACTTACTGTTTTACAAGTTACCAGGTGTTGGGGAGAGGGAGGAGGAGAGGTTACCTGTCTGAGAATATTGCTCTCTTACTGTATTCAGATATAAATGACCTTCCATTAGCCATAACCAATGTTCCAAACATGGATAGTGAGAGCTGCTAACCTGGGGGGGAAATCTCAGGTATGACTGGATCAGCATTTCTTTGAAATGACATTTTGAATTTTGGGTGCTATGACTTAGAAATCCAATTTCAGGCCAGGTGTGGTGGCTCACGCCTGTAATCCTAGCACTCTGGGAAACTGAGGCTGGTGGATTATCTGAGTTCAGAAGTTTGAGACCAGCCTCAGCAAGAGCGAGACCCCGTCTCTACTAAAAATTTACAAAAAAATTAATTGGACAACTAAAATATATATATAAAAATAGCCAGGCTTGGTGGCGCATGCCTGTAGTCCCAGCTACTTGGGAGGCTGAGGCAGGAGGATCGCTTGAGCCCAGGAGTTTGAGGTTGCTATGAGCTAGGCTGACACCACGGCACTCTAGCCCAGGTAACAGAGTTGAAACTGTCTCAAAAAAAAAAAAAAAAAAAGAAAGAAAAAGAAATCCAATTCCACCTAAACTAAATTTTCATTTCTCTAACTATAGCAGCAACATTATTTGTTGAGAAAAATAGCTGGAATGGGAGTATACAAATTTCCTTGTAAAATCTTTCAGAAGAAAGAAAACTTGAGTATTTCAGACTTATAAATTAAAATAAACATTTACTTTTAAAACCAAACATTTAATAGTAAAAAAGTATATTCCCTTAGCAACTTAAAATTAATTCAATATTTGCCCTGAAAGTCTTTTATTAGTTTCAAATAGAGGGTAACTTTTAAAAACATCAAAACTGCCATTCCTTCAGGAATAACGTAGCCCTCGAGGGGAATAGATTAGAAAATTAATATATGTTTGAGACAAGGTGAGGAAAAGTACAAAACTTTTAGTATTTACACATAAAAGGTTTTTGAAACCTTAGGAATCTGAAGTTGACAATATACCTTAAAAATATCAAACTATGAGGCAATGAGAAGAGAACAAGAGACTTTTTCAAACCTTGAAATGTTCTAAGAGACACTCACAGAATGATTTTTTCCATCCACTATGCTCTAAAAATAAGGGCAAACTATAATAGAAGTAATGGTTTTTGGTACATATATATGAAAACGTCCAAATCAATAAGCAATTTCAATTAATCAATAAAGTTAAAACAACCATGAAATGTAATTTGCATTTTTGTATCAAATCCACACACTCTCAGATACCAAGATTGTCTTAAACACAACATTAAGTGGCCGGATATCTATCATTGTGGAGAAACAAGAGTTTTATTTTAGGCAAACCAAAGGAAAAGAAAGACACACACTTAGCAAGAATCACATAAGGAGTCTCACTTAGCAGCCTGACATCAGAAGTCAGCATGGACCAAGCCACGGGTTACCCATTGCTCTGCAAGTGGCAGCTTTTTACTGTCTGCCAGTGTTCTGGGGGCTGAGTGGTCAAAACTGGAGCACCTCCTGCCAGCAAACTCCAGCCTGCTACCCAGCAGGACACAGGTACAGACACACCACACACTGCCCTCAGTCCACCAGAGAGAGAAGGAAAAAAACCAACAAATGAAAGAGGGAAAACAACCTCTCCCAACACGCCCCCACTCGGGGTTGGCTGTAGGGGTGGCCGGGTCCATTACCATTTCAACTTCAACACTCAAGAACAAGTCCAAGGAGGTAAGTATAACCACGGGATACCCCCTGGCCCTGAAAAGCGGGAAATCTAGATTTGGAAATTTAAGTTTACCACATTTTTTAAAACAAACTTTCAGAGCTCATGGCACCAAAATGTAGCTAAAATTGAATCCATTTAAACAGAGAGACAAAAAAAAAATATATATATATATATATATATATGCATGCCAAAACCAAAGTGTAGCTATCTTCAGTTCTTCCACAGACCCTTCTAAATTGTGGCAAAAACAAGTTTAAGTTTCCTTAAAAATCCCCATTCTATTTCTAGGGTCGACTATAAGAATATCACATAAATCTAAGTAGTTATTATCAGAATAAATAAACTACTGATCCTGTAGACACCTTGCTTCGCGAGCTGCCCTGCCCACCTCCTGTCCTTCTTCCTCCTCCTCCCAGTTTTGAAGGCTTCCAAGAGTTCTGACAACCAGGTCCCCACCTTGGGTTCTGTTCCTGTGTTGGTTTCACCGGACAGTGACCAAATCCGAGGGGAAACTCCTACATCTGGGGACTGCTCCAGAAATCCTGCCTGGTCCTGCCCCTCGCACTGACAGTCTCCCCACTGCTCCCTGCATCTCCCTCTCTGCCGGAGCTGTCCAGGAGGGGGATTTGGGACCCAAAGGAGTCCGTGAAGAAGTGGGTGTGGGCACTAAATCTGAAAATAACACCCCCGTACTGTGGGGTAAGAGCCAAAAAAAGGCAATACTGAAAAACTGTACAGTAGAAACACTATCTGAATTTACCTCCTCCCTTCCTACCCCCAAAAGCCCAGGCACTAACTAATAAAGCTAAGAAAAACCCCTTGAAAACTTTTCCAAGCCGGAAGAAAAGGCCCTCTCCCCAGCCTGGGGGGGCTTTTGGGAAACCGGCCGGAGTTTCAGCCCCAAAAGGGCTCGCGGAGAGTGGGGTGGGGCACGGGCGAGGGGTGCAGGGGCGGAGTACCTTCAATGGACAGGAACTGGCAAAGAGTTTCAAAATAGCCGAGTGCTCTCCCCCACGCACTCGGGGGTCCCGGGCACTAGGACCAGGGCTCCCCGAAGAGAGAGCAGCCCCTAATTCAGGCCTAAAAGGAAACTTTCCGGGCCGCGGTTGCACCTGACTCCTCACCGCCCCTCCACCCCACCCCACGCCCGCCAGGCCGCCCGCCCCGCCCTGGCCAGGCCGCCCGGGGCGCGGAGGAGGGGGATAAATAAATTAAAGTATTACCGGAATCCGGGGGGCGTCTCTACTGCAAGAGACCCGGGGGGAAGGGGGGTCGGGCGCCCATTCCCCACCCCTAGGCCCTGACCCCCCTGTCCCGGCAGCCCCGCGGGAAAGCCTCCGGGCTGGCGCGATAGGATTCGGCTCGATAGAGCTGCCGTCCCACCCGGAGGCCCCAGGAGACCCAAGGGGGCGCGCGGAGGCCCGGGGTGCGAGGGCAGGGCGCGGCCACCGCGGGGCCTGCCGGCCCGAGGCCTAGCTGGCGCCCCCCCTCCCGCCACTCTCCCCGACCCGGCCCGCGCAGGCCGCGCCGCTCGCCCCGCTCCGACTCGGACTGAACCCCTGTCCGCCCGCCGTCGCCGCCCACGGGCGGCCCCGAGGTCCCCAGGCCCCCGGCCTTCGCCACCCCGGCGCCGGCCCCACTCACCCTTTCATTCTCCGCCCGGGGCCTGGCGTGGGCCGGCGAATCCCCGGCCTCACGTAAGCGCGCTCGCCGCCCGCCCTGCCTGCGCGGCTCAGCCCGCCGCCCTACGGGAGCCCGGGGATGTGGGCCGGGCCTGGGGCCGCCTCTGCTTACCTTTCAGCTGCTTTTTTTTTTTCTCCTTCCCCCCTTTTCCCTCGGCTGGGCTGACAGATCAGAGTGAGAGGCGCTGGCAATGGACTAGGAAGCTCGGCCGCCGCTGCTACAGCTCCCCCCTGGGCTCCAGCGAGAGTCTTTCCCTGTCAAGCAAGAGGGGTGAGGATCATATTTTTATTTTGGAAACTAAAAAGTGCTCCCAGGGTCGGTGATTATTAAGGGGAAATCCCTGAATATACTCTCCAGCCAAGAAGGCAGGGCTGCCGGGGCTGCACCAGAAGAGGCAGCAGCCTCCTACAGCACCACTACAGGCACTGCGAGGACATAACACCAGAGAGCAGCTCCTCTGCCCTCCGAAACGACAACTTTCCTACCATCTTGGAGGCAGAGGAAAGGGGGGCCAGGGGGAAAAGTGCACCCGTTCCCGATAAAGTACAGATTTTTACTTCTCATCTCTGGAAAAAAGTCCACACCTGCTGTCTACACCGGCGCCTGAGGGAAAACGCAGGGAAGAAACTGGGGGAGCATGAGAAACCTTTTCATTTGCTCCAGGGGGAAAAATGTTTCTGCATCTTCTGATGGAAAGAAATCTTTACAAGACACAGGTTTTCCGGTGATTATTGTTTTCTATTTTCTATTTAATTTTTCCCATGTTAGTGACAGCAGTATTTTATTTTTTTTCAGGCCAATAATGATTTTTCTCCATTACAGGTCTAAGTTCTGTGTCTTGTGGTCAGTCTATAAATTTATATTTCCAGAGACTTTATAGTCAGTTCATTTGTCTATTTATTTATGTTGTATATATAAATATGTTTCCATATAGTATATATTAAAACTTGTGTTATATATTACTCTCAAAACTGAGATTGCTGTAAGACAATTAATTGTAAAGGGATATCTTTTGTCTCCCTCTCTCAAAGCAATGTAAATAAAAACCTATGGACTGTCCAGAAAGGCATGAAACATTGTTTCATTTTCCACAGTGTAAATAAAGACAGATATCACTGGGGGATTAAATACAGCCCCCAGTGTATAACTGACCACATTTCTGGAAATAATCCTAATTCTGTTGTGATTTGCTCATGAAGAAAGGTTACAGTAAAATTGGAAATAAATTTTAAAAACAGCTTTAGGTTTTCTGTAAGATTGTTTATTAAGAATTATATGTAGGCATTTAATTTTTTTATTTATACAGATTATTTAAATTCTACATCTTTGGTGCATTACACATGTTGCGGTTTGCTTCTTGTGTCACAGAATTAAGAAATGGGTCTATTTTTGTTAGAATTAAAACGTTAGTTCAGAACTTACAATGTGCTGCCAACCTGTATGAGTGAATTTTCATATATTGCAGTGGATGTCATGAGCTTACTTTTTTTAATGAGCAAAGCTTAGTAGATAAATGGGGTTAAAGTTAATGTTGAGGTTGCACTGAGAAAAAGGGAGAAGGGTGCTGCCCACTTGCATCAATTCCAATAGAACTCTTACTGGAGGAGAATGAATTGCAGAGACATTTTTCTATATTTGTGAAGAAAGAGAAGAATAATAGAAAATGACCTTTTTTGTATGTTCTACAGGGAATGATGAATTAAAGTTATTTTTCTCACATGTTGGCTAACCTAGCAGAAAAGAATTTGTAATATCAGTGCCTTGAATCAGTAGAATATTTAGGTTTTTCACTTAAAATGTATTACAAAGCATTTAGAAATCATTGATTACTTCACTTAAAAATATCTGTTTTTGAGCTTCCAAATTTAGAAATTGTCATAACTTTAAATTGAGTTCAGCTATTGCACATATAAGATTTTTTTTTTCCTTTTTGAGACAGACTTTCACTTTGTTGCCCCTAGGAGAGTGCAGTGGCATCATCATAGCTCACTGTAACCCCAAACTCCTGAGCTCAAGCCATCCTCCTCCCTCAGCCTCCTGAGTAACTGGGACTATAGGTGAACACCACCATGCCTGGCTAATTTTTCTATTTTTGGTAGAGATGGAGTCTTGTTCTTGCTCAAGCTGGTCTCAAACTCCTGAGCTCAGGCAATCCTCTTGCCTCCGACTCTCAGAGTGCTAGGATTATAGGCATGAGCCACCACCTTCATCCCATATATCAGGTATTTTTTACTTGCATGTTGAACCCTATCTTTATCATCTAAATTTTAATATTGTACCTGAATATGCAGATTTTTTGTTGTTGTTGTTACGAGACAAGGTCTCTCTGTTGCCCAGGCTAGAGTGCAGTGGCATGATCATAGCTCACTGACTGCATCCTTGAACTCCTGAGTTCATGCCATCCTCCTGCTGTAGCCTCTCAAGTAGCTAGGACTACAGTCACGCACCACCACACCCAGCTATTTTTTTTTTTTTTTAATTTTTTGTAGAGACCAAGTCTCACTCAGTTGCCTGGGCTGGTCTTGGATTCCTGGCCTCAAGCAATCCTCCTGCCTCCCCCTCCCAGAATGCTGTCATTACTGGCACTGGCCACCACACCCTGCCTAGATTTTCTTCTGTGTTTTTTTTCCTATCTCTTTGGTGGACAAAACTAAAGTAATTAAAGTAAAACTAATGATTCTTATCATCTTGGAAACCTCAGTTGTGAAGTTATGTTCTATTTACAATATTTTTTTTAACATTCAGAAATCAAACACATTGGTCATAGCAAGGAACTGTCCTTAACATAGACTTCTAGTAGACTTGAAAAACATGTTTTCTAACAACTTGTTTTTCCTTATATAACATGACTTTACAGATATGTTTTGAGGTTTTCAAGAAATTAAAGTGTGCTTGTTTGCGTTAAGCCGGCTGCACCCTTTTTTGCAATCCCTCTCATGACCAATGTTTTCGTTTGCATGATATCCATCAGGGATAGGGCTGTCCTACACAATCTTAGCATTTTCTTAGTGCTTTAGCATTGTGCTCTTAGCACAATCTTAGTGCTTTTCTCTTTATAAAGCTTGACTTGTACTTCACTATAATCCCCGATGTTTATCCATCAACTGTGCTAAATAGCCAAGACTTGAAGGATTACAGTTCAACCAGGAAAGAACTCCCACTAAACTTGCTATATTGCTGAATTTGATTGGCCTGGGTTTATTTCAGTTGATAATTGAACTCATTTCAGATGCTATGTCTGATTCCTAGAAGCTACAAATGCTAACAAAAACCACTAACATAATTTGAGGAATCCTTTTTTTTCCCCAATAAAATTCCCACTAGTCAAATTTTTTTTTTTTTTTTTGAGACAGAGTCTCACTTTATTGCCCAGGCTAGAGTGAGTGCCGTGGCGTCAGCCTAACTCACAGCAACCTCAAACTCCTGGGCTCAAGCAATCCTGCTGCCTCAGCCTCCCAAGTAGCTGGGACTACAGGCATGTGCCACCATGCCCGGCTGATTTTTTCTATATATATTAGTTGGCCAATTAATTTCTTTCTATTTATAGTAGAGATGGGGTCTCGCTCTTGCTCAGGCTGGTCTCGAACTCCTGAGCTCAAAGGATCCGCCCACCTCGGCCTCCCAGAGAGCTAGGATTACAGGCTTGAGCCACCGCGCCCGGCCCACTAGTCAAATTTGGCTAACATTATTGAGCACCTAATTCATCTTGGTAACTTTGCTGGACACTTTTATCTATGTTTTCTCATTTAATTCCTGCAAGGGCTCCAAAGAGTATTACAGTATTTTTCTTTTCTTCTTTTTTTATAATAAATACATTTGGGATAATTGTCTTCCTTTTCAGGGAGTGTGAACTTCCTTGGCTCTAAAGCTTTCTGTTAAGATTCTAAATTCTCCTCCTGCTCTGGAATTTCCAAGGTGCCTACCACAACTCTGTGCTTTGTGTCTGGAAGTGCTAGGTTCCTGCTCTATGCCCTTTGCAAAAATAAGCTAAGTACCAGCCCCTGGAGCCCCGTTCATTCCTTAGTGGCTTTTTTTTTATTTTTTTGACTGACTCTTGGTCAGGCTGGTTTCGAACTCCTGACCTCGAGCAATCCTCCCACCTCGGCCTTCCAGAGTGCTAGGATTACAGGCGTGAGCCACTGCACCCGGCCCTTAGTGGTCTCACTCTTGGTCAGGCTGGTTTCGAACTCCTGACCTCGAGCAATCCTCCCACCTCGGCCTCCTAGAGTGCTAGGATTACAGGCGTGAGCCACTGCACCCGGCCCTTAGTGGCTTTTTTTTACCTTCATGAATCCTACCACCTAAATCTTATCAGTTGATTTGAGGAAGGCAAATAAATAAATATATTTGTCAATTGAAATGCACCGTGATTAGGAGACTTTCTTCTTAATCCTAAAAATGAGCAGTATGTGGTATATAGCACTGGCTTATTGATTCTGTTATGCCTTAATTTCACAAGTAGCTTTTTGGCCTTTAGTTGAAATAGGAAATGCTTATTTTAATATTTTTACTATCATTAGCCTCTTTAATCAATTTACCATTTGGTATGAATGATTTTAGTTTTGTGAAAATTGACTACTTTATTGTGACTACAGTAGTGAAGTTATTAAGAAAATATCACCTGGCCAGGCGCATTGGCTCACGCCTGTAATCCTAGCACTCGGATGCCGAGGCGGGCGGATTGCTCGAGGTCAGGAGTTCGAAACCAGCCTGAGCAAGAGCAAGACCCCGTCTCTACTATAAATAGAAAGAAATTGGCCAACTAACATATATATAGAAAAAATTAGCCATGCATGGTGGCGCATGCCTGTAGTCCCAGCTACTCAGGAGGCTAAGGCAGTAGGATCGCTTGAGCCCAGGAGTTTGAGGTTGCTGTGAGCTAGGCTGACGCCACGGCACTCACTCTAGCCTGGGCAACAAAGCAAGACTCTGTCTCAAAAGAAAAATATCACCTATATCCTTTAAAGGTCTCATTCATAGATTTTGTGGATTTAAAGTGAAAGATGTGCGCATATTTACTATATTAGAAGTTACCTTTAAGCAATAAAGCCATGCCTTTATTGGCAAACGTTTGCTAACAGTACTAAGTGTTTAAAACAACACTGACAGCAGTCATGATTATACAAATTTAGTGCTTTTTGGAAGGGGGAGGTTGATGATAGGAGCCTTCCCTAATCATACAAATGTACTTTTTAATATTTCTAAAGGCAGACTCTAAAGTCATACCCAAGAGTCCCTAGCTAGTATAAAAACTCCCAAGGAGGGGAGGGTATAGAAGTGGCATGTGAGGCCGGGTGCGGTGGCTCACGCCTGTAATCCTAGCACTCTGGGAGGCCGAGGCGGGCAGATAGCACAAGGTCAAGAGTTTGAAACCAGCCTGAGCAATTACGAGACCCCGTCTCTACTAAAAGTAGAAAGAAATTAATTGACCAACTAAAAATTGATATATAGAAAACATTAGCTGGGCATGGTGGCACATGCCTGTAGTCCCAGCTACTCCAGAGGCTGAGACAGAAGGATTGCTTGAGCCTGGGAGTTTGAAGTTGCTGCGAGCTAGGCTGATACCACAGAACTCTAGCCTGGGAAACGCAGTGAGACTCTGTCTCAAAAAAAATAAAAATAAAAAGTGGGGTGTGTACGTGGCCTGAAAGTTTTCAAAAACCACACTATTATCATGGCCATAGACAAATTTTTTTCGCGTTAAGCATTTCTGTTGTGGAAACATTTGTTGGTAATGTTTCTACCTAAAACAAAGATTTTGTTTTTACTGCGGTTACTGTGCCCTGCAAGGAAGAGTTTTTGAGATAAGTATTGTATTTGGCAGACATATACATCATAGCATTAGACTGAGTATGAAATTTCTGTAGTAAAAACTCAACTATAGTCAAAATATACATGAGCATTAATCAGGTGATCAGACAATCCTTCAAATTCTTTTTTCTCTTTTTTTCTGATATGGAGTTTCACTCTGTCACCTAGGCTAGAGTGCCGTGGCATTAGCCTAGCTCACAGCAACTTCCAACTCCTGGGCTCAAGAGATCCTCCTGCCTCAGCCACCCGAGTAGCTGGGATTATAGGTGCAGGCCAGCACACATGACTAATTTTTCTATTTTTAATAGAGACAGGGTCTCACTCTTGCTCAGGCTGGTCTTGAACTCACCTCAAGTGATCTTCCTGCTTCAGCCTCCCAGAGTGCTAGGATTATAGGCATGAGTCACCACACCCAGCCTCTCTCAAATTCCAACACCTAACTCAGGGCACTAACCCAGGGGCACTCAGACCTGGCAACTATTAATATTATCGGATTACATGCCAGAAACCAAGAAACTTTTTTGTTTGTTTTTTGTTTTTGTTTTAAATCCCACAAGGGCCAAAAGATATCCTCCAGGAACCAGCTGGTCAGTGGCAGCAGCAGGCACAAGTCATGTCCCTAGTGCCAGTGCACTGCCTTCTCATTATGCTACAGGCAGAAGCTTTGACATTATAGTTTAGGCTATAGGCATTCTTGGGCCATTACATTGACTCCTGACCTTAGAAAAAGGAAAACAACTCTCCAACTGAACTCATGTTTTAACTAATGATTAATAAAAAGAAACACCCCAAAGCAGTATTAAAGATTGGATTGGGATGTAATTATAAACCATAGTTAACCTTTTCTATAATTTATAATGAAAAAAACTATGTCCCAAAAGTGGTGGTTAGCTAAAACATTGAAGTAAGGAGAGAATTCCATAGGGACCTCAGAGTAATAGGCAGAGGTTAACACAAAGGTGAGAATGTTCATTTCTGCTACATACGTTCCTGGTTAAGCAAGCTTTTGTAGACCCACTGGGAACTTAACCACTATTTCCATGGGAAAATAAATTCTGATTACAAACAACTAATTTACAGTGATGTCCTGGAAGACAGCCCATTAGTAAGTTTGTGTTTCCTAAACTATAACATCTTTGTTGTTATAGACTGCCAGAATTCAACAGTAAGAGTAGAAACATAAGAGAGACATCTCATTCAAATAAAAAGAGAGTTAACTATTAACAGAACTCCAATAACTTGATTTTAACTCAGGGAAGATTATCAAAGATAATAAATGATAAAATCAGTTGTAATAACACCAGGAAGAAAGAAAAGACCTCAATCAGAAACTGAAATTTATACTCTTTAGTGTGTATACATTGAGGTTTCTGTTTTATACATACCTGGGTGCCCTATGATCTTATTATGGGTATTCTTAAGGACAAAACGAAGAGAGAAATGAGGGGAGAAAACAGAGTAAGATCCTACTAAAAATTATCAGACCTCATCCTTCTGTAGGCTGATGTTCTTTTTGCCCCACAGCGCGAGCCATGGCCAATGTTGTTTTTTTTTTTTTTTTTTTTTTGAGACAGAGTCTCACTTTATTGCCCAGGCTAGAGTGAGTGCCGTGGCGTCAGCCTAGCTCACAACAACCTCAAACTCCTGGGCTCAAGCAATCCTGCTGCCTCAGCCTCCCAAGTAGCTGGGACTACAGGCATGTGCCACCATGCCCGGCTAATTTTTTTTTTTTCTATATATATTAGTTGGCCAATTAATTTCTTTCTATTTATAGTAGAGATGGGGTCTCGCTCTTGCTCAGGCTGGTCTCGAACTCCTGAGCTCAAATGATCTGCCCACCTCGGCCTCCCAGAGAGCTAGGATTACAGGCTTGAGCCACCGTGCCCGCCCGGCCGCCAATGTTGTTTTGAGTTCTCTCTTCTCAGCTCTGTCAATTAATACCTCTCTGCTTCAATGCCTTGCTCAAAATCTTGTCCTTGAAGCTTTTTGATGCCAACCTGAGTTTACAGTGACCTTATTCTTACGTTGATGCCTTAGTTGTTTTTGTTGGGTTCCCCCCACACACATGCAATAGGGGCTGTAGTGGTTAATAGCTCAATCCCTGGAGTCAAGGCCATGTAGCTTAGACACTTGTTTCCACCATTTTCCTACTATGTGACCCCAAGGAAGCGCCTTGTCTTAGTCTGTTTTGTGCTGCTATAACACAATACCAGAGACTGTATAATTTATTAAGAACAGAAATTTATTCCTACAGTTCTGGAGGGTGGGAAGCCCAAAAGCATGGCACAAACATCTGGTGAGGACCCTCCTGGTGTTTATCCCATGGTGGAAAGCAGAAGGTCAAGAGAGCACACACATGCAATTAAGAGAGAGGGAGAAGGAGAGGAACGGGGCTAAACTCATCCTTTTACCAGAAACCCACTCCCACAAAAATTAATCCATTCCTGCGATAACAGAAATGACCTAATCACCTCTTAAAAGTCCCACTTCTCAACACTGTTATATTGGGCATTAGGTTTCCATCCAATACATGAGCTTTGGGGGACACATTGAAACCACAGCACTCCTTAACCTCTCAGTCTCCTCATTTGTAAAACTAGAGATAATAACAGTACTTGCTTCATTGAGGTGTTCTGAGGATTAAATGGCATAGTGGGTACAAGCCACAAGACTGGGTCTCCAGCACATAGTAAGTGCTAAGTAAAGGTCAGCTGCTCTTTTTGGTTATTTGCCAGCAAAAACCTACAAGAAGTACCATTGAAGGTCAGTCAGTACTGATTTGTTTTTGTTTTGTTTTGTCTTTAAGTACTACCTAGACAGTGGATGATGTAGCAGCACTAGTCACAAGTTGATTTAATACAGAAAGATAAAAGGAGAAAATGACTATGATTGTAGCATACCAAACATCTATATTAAAACAGAAACAGTCCTCTGATTTTTTTTTTTCCATATATTTGTGAAACCTACATAGCTTATTGAAGTTTAAGTTTAGCCGAGGTTTTGGTGATGTTCAGATTCATTCAAGGTCTTAAAATATAAAATGGGATACAGAAAAAGGGTATGGGATACATACCCAATTTACAACAAAAGAGTATTATAACAAGTTAACAACCCCTTTCATTAACCATTCTAAACAAAGAAAAATGCATTTAAATCTCAATAGGAGGTCTGAAGATGAAAGACTTTTCTGACAATGTCATAAAAAGGATTATGAAATATCTTCAAAAAAGTCATCCCACAAAGAGAACAGAAGCTTGACATTACCTATATTACTACCTAACTTTTACAGGGCACGTTTATTGTTTGAAAATGCATATACAGTATTAGGTAGTAGACAATGTGTGTGGGGTTTAGATCAGAAAACCATGTGCGAATGCCAGAACTCATATTTATTTACTAGCCACACAAACTGGGGCAAGTCCCCTGGCCTCTCAAACCTCAGTGCCCTCATCCTTAATACATAGTACTTGAATAAGAAGATTTATAGGACCATATGTAGTATAATATCTAACACATGGCAGCTACTCCACAACTGTCAATTTCTATTTCTTTTCATAGAATTCATAGTATAAGTATCTGGAATCGAAGTAGAACTTGAATTTAAAAACTGGGAAAAGTTGGGGGCCTTGTTCTAGAATTAATTTCTAAAGTATTGGAGAATGATTATCAAATTAATTAGAATCCTATTTACATATTTAGTATTTGCTTACATGATTTCTGTGAGATTTTTCCTTTTGATTAAAGTTATTACCCTTGAGTAAATGAAAGTTTAATTTTTAAAAATATATTAATAGTTGAACTTTATATATTTTCATGCTAAGAACAGGCTCAGCCAAATCACAACAACAAGCATTTGTTCACTCAGCCTCATGTCAGACTCCGGCACCTAATATTTGGCTCTAACAGAATATGATCACAGGGGTCTTCTTACTTGGGTGTACTTGGTGATTCAGTGGCAAGATACCTCACCTCAACTCTGGCATAGTGTGTTTGAAACTTGGGGAACTTAAGACGTCAGTTTAGCAGATTATGACCTATTGAAAGGAATGATATAAAATAGAAAATATCCAAAGTCATTGTGATCAAAGTATCACTTCATGAAGCAATTCTCTTCAGTCAGATAAGTATGTATATATGTTTTTATTCTGGGTGGAGACAAAAAGTTGAAAAGCTATTGTTATATATAAGGGTGAAATTTGTAGCATTTTGCAGTGTTAAGTAGTATATAAGACACACAGTCCTTGTCCTTGACTTAACAGTATAGGTGTGAACAGGCCTGGTTTTAGACTATAGGAATGGTGGGTGGGGCCTAAGAGGAACTTGAGACTACTGGGCTTAAAAATATTAAGTTTCGGGCCGGGTACGGAGGCTCATGCCTGTAATCCTAGGACTCTGGGAGGCCGAGGTGGGTGGATCCCTCAAGGTCAGGAGTTCAAAACCAGCCTGAGCAAGAGCGAGACCCCACCTCTACTAAAAATGGAAAGAAATTAATTGGCCAACTAAAAATATATAGAAAATTAGCCAGGCATGGTGGCACATGCCTGTAGTCCCAGCTACTCTGGAGGCTGAGGCAGAGAAGGATTGCTTGAGGCCAGGAGTTTGAGGTTGCCATGAGCTAGGCTGACTCCACGGCACTCTAGCCTGGTAACAGAGTGAGACTCTGTCTCAAAAAAAATAAATAAATTTCTATTTTTCTCCAACTGCTAGCCAAGCTAAACATATCTGTGGGAAATTTGCTGGCTATTTAGAATGTGTGACCCTGGCTAGTGTATGTCATAAAAATGTAGCTTGTCTATGCAATTTAGATTGCCCTACCTCAAAGATACAAAGGAGGCAGAGAAAATCCATAGGACCATTGTGTGGTCAAAGAATGAATGAAAACTGGGAAATCCTAGGACTTCTCTGCATGGAAAAATAAACTGAATGAGGTTGTGATTAAAATCAATGAAGGAAGTAGATCAGCTGAAGATGAAATTGTTTACCTGTAAGTCAAAGATAACTTGAATCTCAAGAGAAGTATTTAAACAAAAAAGAAAAAGGAAGTATTTTTTCACGCAGCAAATTCTGACCATGTAGAAAATGCCATAGATAAAATTTGTTTCAAAGGTTAACTTTTTAACAGTTGAAAATAGAAGATTCAGACTAAATCACTTAGCCTTTATCAGTTAATGAAGCATTTATTGGGTACTTGCTGGACATGGTTACCATGTTAGGCTCTGTAGGGAAGTGAAAGAAAATATAATACACAATTGTTTTCAGGGATAGTTACAAAGATAAATAATATCCAGGTAGCACCTAGAGAACAAGCAGGGGTGCATAGTAGAGATGGCAAGGGCAGAGTGAGGAGAGAAGGCTACCTTGGGGCGTTAGAGGAGGTTTGGCACTACCTAAACTGGGCTTGTCTCCAGCTTGGTACCTAAGTGACCCTGGGCTGCTCTTAGAACTCTCAGCCTCATTGGCCCCTTCTGAAAACCAATAAGAGTGCTTATATAGATTAAATAAGATACCTGAAAATCTCTAGCACAGTTCCTGGTCTGTAGAATATCATAGATCAATGTTTGTTGACTCAATGGAGAGAATTATTAAGTATGTAGGGCAGAGAAAATGGCACGACAAGCAGGAATGAGCAGGTCTTTTCCCCCATCCAACAGAAAGTACATGCAGGGAGATGGTAGAAAATAAAGGAGGGTAGGGCCCAGTCAAGAGGACTTTGAAAGTCAGGCAGAAAAGTTCAAACAGGTGGGGCATGGTCACTCATGCCTGTAATCCCAGCACTTCAGGAGGCCAAGGCCAGAGGATCACTTGAGACCAGCATGGCAACATAGCTACACCTTGTTTCAAAACAAAAAACACAAAGTTAAAAAAGTAAAAATAGGCTGGTCTGATGGTAGTGGGTTATCAGAACTTATTAACATTAGTGTCACTAAGTTGGTATTCAACCCTCACTGCTAAATTTGACTGGCTAAAAAAAAAAAAAAAAGGAAAAATATAAGCGCCATGAAGACTAAGGGTTTTTGGTTTTGTTTTGTTTTTGTCTATTTTGTTCACTTAGCATCTAGAACAGTGCCAGGCCCAAAATATGCACCATAATATTTGTTGAATTAATGAACATTTAAGATTTTGGATTCTTGAGAAGTATAATCCCTTGGAGTCTATTTCATAATTTTTTTTTTTTTTTTTTGAGACAGAGTCTCACTTTGTTGCCCAGGCTAGAGTGAGTGCCATGGCATCAGCCTAGGTCACAGCAACCTCAAACTCCTGGGCTCAAGCAATCCTCCTGCCTCAGCCTCCCGAGTAGCTGGGACTACAGGCATGCACCACCATGCCCAGCTTATTTTTTCTATATATATTAGTTGGCCAATTAATTTCTTTCAATTTATAGTAGAGACGGTCTCGCTCTTGCTCAGGCTGGTTTTGAACTCCTGACCTTGAGCAATCTGCCCGCCTCGGCCTCCCAGAGTGCTAGGATTACAGGCGTGAGCCACCGCGCCCGGCCTATTTCATAATTAAGATATGTCTTTTAGATATGTTAAATGAGAAGAGCTCTGAGGAAGCAAGCCTGGACTTTATATCAATCACACTAAAAACATCCAAGTTGATTAGGAAAATGTCTATACAATTCTAATTATTTCAATAACCCTCAAGCATTATTGGCCATATTATAGCCTAGTTAAAAACCTGGGTGTGTGGTTAAGTATTCTACTTTTTCTTTTCTATTGGCATATTTATGTTGTGTATTCTTTATTGCTAAAAATACTTAAAATGTATGCATATTCTAGGTTATTTTTAAGTGACTAGCTCTATATGTCAAAAACAGAATGTAAAAGAACCACCTGGAATAAAAAGCAAACATAAAAGAGGGAAAAAATATGGTTGCCATTATAGCCTTTTGTGTGGAAACTTTAGCGTATTTGAGCAAATGTCATTGAGTATTCCCTTTCCCCATTTTGTAGGACATGATCGGTTATACCATCTGCTCCTCTGGGTAGCTCGGCAGCTGTTAATTGACTAACATTGTTCCCTGAGTTTTGCTGTCACCAAAGATAGTTCTAGAACATAAGAACAAAAGATTTTTAAGAATAGCTTTCATAACACAAGTTTGCTTTAAATCATAGAGAAAAAAGTCAGAATCAATATTGACCAACTGGGAAAAAAACTAAATAAATATTTACATAGTCACAGACCATTTCAATTTAAAACTTATCTAAATGATTTAAATGTATAAAGCAAGAGCAACAAAGTAATTTAATGCCAACAGAATTTATACTTCAAATAGGGGGGAAAAATGGATCATCTCAGTTTGTGGTAAGATACACAGATGCTTCCTGTTGCCCTGTCCAGAATAATGTTAACATTAACCTCAGAGGAGGCCGTTAAGTTAGCCTTGAGCTAGATGGTCTCTCTCTATTGAGGAAGGAGGGAAGAATTATGTCATCTAAAATTTATGAGCAGCGAACTCTGAGTACTTAATATAATGATCATCCTGTGATATGATAAATTATCATTCAATTCCTACAGTATGTGTCCATCTCTCTGAAATGAAGCTAAGAAAAAACTGCAGGGAAATACAGACTCCCGATACCATTCTTAGAAAGCTCATTTAAATACTCTATGCAAGCCATTTGTCATTTTTTTCCTCTCTTAGAAGAGAGTTTCTATTTTCTTTGAATCAAACTGTTGGAATAATACATTACTGAGTTCTTTTTTGCTTCTCTCTCTTTATCTTGACTTGAGTTCAGAAAACTTGAAAAATGTTAATTTTTTAAAGCTGTTTGAAAGGATTTTGTGTTATGATTTAAAGGCTGAGCTGTTTTTCCTCACAAAACTTCTGACACCAAATGTGTGGATTTATTTCTCACACCAACCAATTCTCCAATTCTCTGGACACTAATGGGGTGTCCTACAACTCAATCCAATTCTGACACTAACTATCTGGAGTTAGCATCAGACTGCACAGGTTTAAGGGCTCAGTCCTACAAGACTGCCCTCACTTCAGATGCCAGTCACAATTACTGGGTCCCCAGGTTACCCACACTTCTGTCTGACTTGGCTACAACGTCAAGGGGTTCACACAACTTCCCCTCTTCAGTTTGATGATTCGCTAGAATGGCTCGCAGAACTCAGGAGTACTCTTTCCTTACATTTACTGGTTTATTATAAAGCAGCGGTCCCCAGCCTTTTTGGCACCAGGGACTGGTTGCATGGCAGACCATTTTTCCACAGATTGGGGCGGGGTCTGGTGGGTATGGTTTCAGACAAATTCTCAGAAGGAGCCCACAACCTACATCCCTCGTATGCGCAGTTTAGTGTAGGGTTCATGCTCCTATGAGAATCTAATGCCCCTGCTGATCTGACAGGAGATGGAGGTTAGGCAGTGATGCTAGCAATTGGGAGCAGCTATAAATACAGATGAAGCTTTGCTGGCTCCCCGCTGCTCACCTCCTGCTGTGCAGCCTGGTTCCTAACAAGCCACGGACTGGTACCAGTCTGCAGCCCAAGGGTTGAGGACCACAGTTATAAAGGATACGATGCAGGAACAGCCAAACAGAAGAGATGCATAAAGCAAGATATTATTGATGGGAGTATGGTGGGTGGTGTGGAGCTTTCACATCCTTTCTTGGCGTACCACCCTCCTAGCACCTTGATGTGTTGTTCACCAACCCAGCTCTCAGAACCCTGTCATTAGGGGTTTTTATGGAGGTTTTGTCACATAGGCATGATTGATTATTAACTCAACCTGTAGCCCCTCTACCTTCCCCAGAGATTGAGAGGATGGGGCTAAAGTTCCAGGCTTCTAATCAAGGCTTAGTCTTTCTGGTGACCAGCCCTTATCCTGAAGCTATCTAGGGGCCCATTAAGAGATACCTCGTTAAAACAAAATTACTTGTTACTCTTATTACCCAGGAAATTCCAACAGACTTAGGAACTCTATGTCAGAAACTGGGGACAAAGACCACATATTAGAACAAAAGATGCTCCTGTCACCCTATCACTCTGGAAATTACAAGGGTTTTAGAAGCTGTGTGTCAAAAACCAGGGACAAAGACCAAATATATATTTCTTATTATACTACACGTTAACTCCCTATTTTAAAATAAAAACAAAAAGCAGACATCAAAAAAACAACAAAAAGCATCCACATTGTACAGGTGATCCTTGACTTGCAATGGGGCTACATACAACAAACCTATCATAAGTTGAAAATATCATACATAAAAAATACACTTAATACACCTAACATACTAAAATCATACTAGGTTAGCTTAGCCTAACCTACTTTAAATGTGCTCAGAACACTTAAATTAGCATTCAGTTGGGCAAAATCATCTAACACAAAGCCTATGTTATAATGAAGTGTTGAATGGCTCATGTATTTTATTGAATACTGTACTGGAAGTAAAAACAGAATGGCTGTATAGGTACCATTGTAAAATTGAAATATCCTAAATGGAACCATCGTAAATCAGGGACCATCTGTACTAAGTTGTCCAAATTTTCATTTTTTGATTGCATCCATTAACATATTTATTATAGTTTCATTAATCTACACTATTATATCAAAATCATTATAATGTTGAAGAATGCTAAGTCTTTTGAAGCATACCAACTCTTCCAAAATTAAGCTATCTTAAGGGAAAACAGAATTAAAATGCAAACAGTAAGCAACGTAACTGTATTTCAGCTAAGAATCTTTTTTTTTTTGAGACAGAGTCTCACTTTGTTGCCCAGGCTAGAGGAGTGCCATGGCATCAGCCTAGCTCACAGCAACCTCAAACTCCTGGGCTCAAGCAATCCTCCTGCCTCAGCCTCCCGAGTAGCTGGGACTACAGGCATGCGCCACCATGCCCGGCTAATTTTTTCTATATATATTAGTTGGCCAATTAATTTCTTTCTATTTATAGTAGAGACGGGTCTTGCTCTTGCTCAGGCTGGTTTTGAACTCCTGACCTTGAGCAATCTGCCCGCCTTGGCCTCCCAGAGTGCTAGGATTACAGGCGTGAACCACCACGCCCAGCCTCAGCTAAGAATCTTAAAGCACATTACAAACACTTTTCATCTGAACAATCAGAAAAAAACAAGTCCTAGCAAGTGAATTGTTTAGGATTACATAGACTAACCCAATTCTAGAGAGAAATAACTCCAGGTGTTTTTTGTTGTCATTTTGTTAAGTACAGACTTACTCAGATTTCATATTTCCCACTAACGTCCTTTTTCTGTTCCAGATACTCAGTCTTTCCTTGTCTTTCATGACTTTGACAGTTTTGAAGAGTCCTGGCCAGTTATTTTGTAGAATGTCTCTCACTTTGCATTTGTCTGATGTTTTCTCGTAATTAGATGGGGTAATATATTTTTGGCAAGAATCTCAAACATGATTTCCTATCAGGAAGCACATGATGTCAATATGTATTATTACTAGTTGTATAGTTTTCTATTGCTGCTGTAACAAATTACCACAAATGTAGCAGCTTAAAACAACATTTATTTATTATTTCAAATTAGTGTTTCCATAGGTTAGATGCAGATTAATGGGTGTATTAACTTCAGCTTATTATCCTAACAAATTACCACAAATTTGGTGGCTTATAACAAAAAAATTTATTATCTTACAGTTCTGGAAGAAGTCCAAAATGGATTATAGTGGGCTAAAATTAAGATGTCAACAGGGCTGCATTCTGTCTGGAGGTTGTGGGGGTAATCCATTCCCTTGCTTTTTCCAGCTTCTAGAAGCTACCTGCACTCCTTGGCTTAGGGTCCCTTTCTCATCTTTAAAGCCAGCAGCATAGAATCTTCTAATCTTCCTTTGACTTTAATCCTCCTGCCTCCTCTGACAAGGATCCTTCTGATTACATTGGGCCCACCCAGATATTCCCGGATTATCTTCCATTTTAAGATCCTTAATTTAATCACATTTACAAAATCCCTTTTGCCATGTAAGGTAACATATTCACAGGCTAAGGGGATTAGGACATGGACACCTTCGGGAAACCACTGTTCCGCCTACCACATGAATATATTTGGATTAATGGAATAATCAGTCCACATAAATCAAACAAAAATTGCAATATATTTGCACATTTGTTAAATCCTTCATAAAATATCGATTTGTCCTTTGGCAACAGTGAAGAACTGTTGATCCATCTGTCTGTCCTCCTTCATGTTTGTCACCAACAACAGTTTTTTACCCAGTTGTAAAATCAATGATTATCATTTGCCCTGATGCATTCATTGTTCTGCTACCCAAAGAGCTCGGTTTATATAACTTGTATTCACACTGTTGGTTAGGAATTACATTGCCAGAGCTAAATGGAAAAAATCAAATGTTCTCTTCATATTCTTTGCTATCACTATGTTTTTACTTTTTATTCATTTACTCACTGAGCAAATGTTTATTGAATATCTGACTGTGCAAGGCACTGCAATTGGTATTGGTGATGAACAGTAAGATGTTTTAAATTGTGATTCAAAATATGGTAATATTGCTTTTAGTAGCTTAACTCAGGGAATAATTCAAGTACTACCTAAAATTTATATACTTCTTTCTGTCAGGGAGGTAGTTTCTAAAACCACATTTTCCCATTCTTATTACTTTTGACTGACTAGAAATAAAATTTTTGATATAAAGTATTATGTGTGAAGAGCCCATTTAATGCTTTCTATTCTACTATTATAGATTAGTTGCATACTAAAAACACAGGATTCTCAGTATCCACTTACGTTTAACTAACACTTATTAAGTACTTACTCCTGCCCAGTGCTATATACATATTATTTAGTCTTCCAAGCAACTTTACTACCCCATTTCATAGGTAATAGTAATAGAAATGTCATGGCTTGTAATTGGTAGAGCCAGAATTTAAATCTGGGGAACTGCTTCCATAGCTTTCTCCCTTAACTCACAAAATCAGTGTGTACAATATCTCATGGTGCTGCCACATAGTAAATAGTCTTAGATACAATGATTGCCAAATCCTGCTCACAGCTTGATCATTTTTCCCAACTTTAGAATATTGCTGAAAATCTATAATCTCAGTGAATTGTGAAACATGCAGGAAGGGAAGTTTCCAAAAGAGCCTAAATGCTGCGCAGATTTAGTTAATCAAAGTCATGTTGAATGTACACACAATAACTAGAGCCCAAGATATTGCTGACTCAAGTTCATCATTGCTGCTATTGAAATCACCTCTCTAATTTGATGGCATGACTCAAGGAGAACACAGTTCCAAACACAGTGCTTCTGAATAAGGTAGAGCTACATTCTGATACCTGTTTTGCCAACAGCAATTACTTTTCCATAAGTGAGGAAGACTGCTATCCATTTAGGTATTATTTTTCCAGTTCTTGTAAAATTCCTGGAAGAAAACCCTTGGGGAAATGAACTTTGGCTGCATAGTGATAGACTCTTTTTTTTTTTTTTTTTTTTTTTTTTGAGACAGAGTCTCACTCTGTTGCCCTGACTAGAGTGTGTGGTGTCAGCCTAGCTCACAGCAACCTCAAACTCCTGGCCTCAAGCAATCCTTCTGCCTCAGCCTCCCGAGTAGCTGGGACTACAGGCATGCACCACCATGCCTGGCTAATTTTTTCTATATATTTTTAGTTGGCCAATTAATTGCTTTCCATTTTTAGTAGAGGTGGGGTCTCACTCTTGCTCAGGCTGGTTTTGAACTCCTGACTTTGACCGATCCTCCCACCTCCGCCTCCCAGAGTACTAGGATTACAGGCGTAAGCCACCACGCCTGGCCATGATAGATTCTTAAAAATATATTTTATTTATACCTAATCAGAAATAATGTTTTTCAGGGATGGGCATGGTAGTTCATGCCTACAATCCCAGTACTGTGGGAGGTCTAGATGGGAAGACTGCTTAAGGACAGGAGTTTGAGACCAGCCTGGCCAACACTGCAAGACCTCTGTCTCTACAAAAAGTAAAAAAATTAGCTGGGCATGGTGACATGCACTTGTAGTCCCAGCTACTCTGAAGGCTTAAGCAGAAGGATCCTTTGAACCTAAAAGTTCAAGGCTGCAGAGAGCTGTGATTATGTCACTGAGCTCTAGGCTGAGTGACAAGAGCAGGATCCTTACTCTAAAAAAAACAGAGAAAGAATGGTTTTTCATGTTTGCTTTATTTCTACATTTGAGTGCTTAAATGTTTCATTCGTGGAAACATCCCAATTTTTATACTCCAGAGTATTTTCATGTTGAAGTTTGTAGATGTTTCCCAACCCTACTTAAAAATAAAAGCCATATAAATCTAGATAAGTTGGAAAGGGAAAAATTATTTCAAATTACATCCACATTTGACTAAGTCTTTCAAATATGGATACAGTCAACAAGAAGGAATATTATTCAAGATAATTGAAAGTTTTGGAATAAAAGAGAAGATGGAATATAAGAAATGTGATTTATATAGCCCAATAAATACATAGTCTAAAATATTTTCAAAATAAGCTTATATTATGATTTGAAAGTAAGTTTTTTTGTTTTGTTTTGTTTTTGTAGAAATAGAGTCTCACTCTGTTGCCCAGGCTGGAGTCCAGTGGAGCAATCATAGCACACTGTAAACTTGAACTCCTGGGCTAAAGGAATCCTCCTTCTTCAGCCTCCTGAGTAGCTGAAACTACAGGAGCATGCCACCATGCCTGCTAGTTTTTTTTTTCATTTGTTTTTAGAGATGAGTGTTTGCCCAGGCTGGTCTTGAACTCCTGGCCTCAAGTGATTCTTTTGCCTTAGCCTCTTGAGTAGGTGGGATTACAGGCATGAGCCACTGCACTCAGCTTAATTTCGTCAGCATATGTATTACAAGTGACTAGTTTCTACTGAATTGCTAATCACTTAGAAGTGATTTTGATAAATTTAGATCATCTATCAACAAATTTAAAGAAATAAAAGATAGTTTCTTGAAGAACCAATAAATTGTACAGCATAATAAAAGGAAAAGGTTACTAGTCAATAGCAGAGCAAAAAACTATAGGGGAATCAGAGTGGCTACCAAATTAACATGAATCACCAGTATTAAGATGGTGAACAAATGTGAATAGTTAATGATTATGGTTGCTGTGCCAGGAGAAGAAAAGTTTTAGGCATGATACCATAATTGAATGTAAGAATATAACTGATTATTAATCAAACCTGGTTAGTAATCAAAGTTCTAATTGACAGTGAACTTAATCACTTGGAGATGAGAGAAAATTGTGACCAACACCTGTGATATTAGTTTGGTGGGGTGGCTCAGGGGAGAAAAGGGACTAGGGAAAAAATTATGGGCCTAAGAGGAAATTGATACCTGGCATCTTTTTGGTCATTAAATGTGCTATATTGCCTGTGAGACTATAGCAGAGACAATAATTTCTCAGCTGTTAATTGTGTATGACCATGCTGAGTCAAAGGTATGTCAACACCACTCTGGGTGGGAAGTGCCCACAAGGAGAAAGGAATGACCTCTTCCTGGGCAGCAGGGTCTATTTAGTAAAATTCCTTGTTTAGTACCCTAACCAATATCTTGGTGCCTGGGAAAAATTAGCTGCTATACCCAGGAGTGAGCAGTTGACTTACTTTACTCAGTATTGAGGATCAGGCATAATTAAGAGTTAACATCAGGATGTTCACATTTAAGAGCATGTTGGGTACTGCCCAGGATATAGTATTAAGTAGGTACAATCTTGCCTAGTTGGCTTAATTGTATATAAAGCTATTAATAGCAGGTCGCTGTCTTAGAAGCATAAAAGCTCCTAATAATCTCTTTGATGGTTCACCTAGCAGAAGGGTTTCTGCCCCCTTTTGGGGTATTTTCATTTTCTTGCTGAAAAATTGCTTCTCTTGCACATGTACTTACTGAATTCAACCACAAATACGAATGAAGAATCAACTCCAAAAAGTTCACAGTGGAATAAGATGTGGACTCTCAAGACCCAAATATATTAGTAATGATGATATGTTTTCTGGCACTCAATAGATTTACACAGAGTACCACACTTTCCTAAAACCACTCCTTTGTAAGATATTTGTCCTAATATCCCATTTTTTGGATGAGAATCATTCCAATTTTACCAAAGGACAAGATATTTTGTGAGCCTACTCCAAATGACGGCCATGCAGAAAAAGTAAATGTTTAATAGAGTTTATCACTTTTATAATACATGAGATGGGCCGGGCGTGGTTGCTCACACCTATAATCCTAGCACTCTGGGAGGCCGAGGCGGGTGGATCACTCAAGGTCAGAAGTTCGAAACCAGCTTGAGCGAGACCCCATCTCTACTAAAAATAAAAAGAAATTAATTGACCAACTAAAAATATATATACAAAAAAATTAGCCGGGCATGGTGGCGCATGCCTGTAGTCCCAGCTACTTGGGAGGCTGAGGCAGCAGGATCACTTGAGCCCAGGAGATTGAGGTTGCTGTGAGCTAGGCTGACACCACAGCACTCACTCTAGCCTGGGCAACAAAGCGAGACTCTGTTTCAAAAAAAAAAAAAAGAAACAACAACAACAAAAAATAATACATGAGATGTCAATTACAAATTGAACCTGTAGAAAATGCACTTCATGTATGATTGAGAATGTTGTAAGAGGAAAATATTAGCTAAGAACATTAGAAGCAAACCACTAGAGATACAGGGGATAAAAAGAGTAAGAAGCCCAGCCCATCTCTTATGGACAAAAGGCTTGAAAATAGATAGACGCACACTCTTGGCTAAGAAGTCATGATAAACAAGGAGAGGGCATAGGTAACAGGGGACACATGAGTTATTGAGGAATTACCCCAATTTCCCAAGAGAATGCTGCTGCCTAGGGATACACTTTCCCCTAGTCCATTCCCTCCAGGTTTATAGATACAAAACAACCTCATCCCATGATGGCTGTGTAGTTCCAGCTGAGGAAAAGATAAATTTCCACTTTATGCTTTATGGAAGTGTAGTTTAGGGAGCTACAGGAAGGTATTTGTCCTATTATTATTTAATTTTATCCATGTAATGATACATGTCAGATAAAGACAGGTTGCTTCTAGTCTTAAAAGAAAAAAACAGGCAAATGTTTTTGGTGGGGGGCTGCTTTCTTCTTCTTGGTAGGATAAATTGAGATTAGTGAAATTAAGTCATGCTTTACTGTTCATTTTAGACTTCAACACTATCCCAGGACTTCCCAGCAGCAAAGTAGATGATTATGTTCTAGAACAATGGGGAAAGGTCACCCTATTACCATAGGAATATGAGGAAAATCCCAAAGTCCTGGGTTTAATCTCAATAGGCTCAGTTTCTGTCCTAGTTTCCTCATGTGATTGTCACTTTCTTTTTTTAATTTAGAAAATAATTTATATTAATAATATAGAGTGCACTGTCTGGTAGGGTGGTTACTTATCTTGCTGAAGAATACAGAAAGTCCTGTAAAGTATAAATGGAATACAAGAGACTATAAAACTAGTTTGGGTTTTACTGTTGTATTCCAACTGTAATTCTAAATATCTTATTTGAAGAATATTGGCCTGGCAGTGGCTCACTGAGAAAGAGCTAGACCCCATCTCTACTAAAAATTAAAAAAATTAGCCAGGCATAGTGGTGTGCACCTGTAGTCCCAGTTACTCGACAGGCTGAGGCAGGAAGATTGTTTGAGCCCAGGAGTTGGAGGTTACTGTGAGCTAGGTTGACATGATGGCATTCTAGCCCGGGCAACAGAGCAACTGTTTCAATTAAAAAAAAAAAAAAAAAAGGATTACTTCATTTGGACCTAGTATTTACCTATTATTAATATATAGCAACCCAGGGTGGACAATTATGTGCCATGGTTCTTTTTTTTTTTTTTTTTTGAGACAGAGTCTTGCTCTGTTTCCTGGGTTACAGTGCCATCATGTCAGCCTAGCTAGCTTATAGCAACCTTAAACTTCTGGGCTCAAGCCACCCTCCTGCCTCAGCCTCCCGAGTAGCTGGGACTATAGGCATGTGCCACTATGCCCGGCTAATTTTTTCTATATATTTTTAGTTGGCCAATTAATTTCTTTCTATTTTTAGTAGAGACAGAGTCTCACTCTTGCTCAGGCTGGTTTCGAACTGACCTGGAGCAATCGTCCCACCTCAGCCTCCCAGAGTGCTAGGATTACAGGCATGAGCCACCAGGCCCAACAGAGAAAATAGTTATAGATTGATAAATTATAGACATTTCATTTTGTAACTTACCGTAGTCTCTGTTTTCTCTATGTTCTTCTTCATTATTTTGATATATATTACAGGGCCTATGGCAAGAACAAATTGTCCCCTAGTATCTATTCTTCCCTTATGGCAGTTTTAATTCTTTAATATGCCTCTCATCAAGTGGTCGGGTGTGTTTCCTCCCCTTGAGTCTAGGTGGGCTTGGAGACTGGCTTGACCAAGTAAGTACAATGGAAGTGATGCTATGTAACTTCCAAGGTTAAATCATAAAACCCTTGCAGCTTTTTCCTTGGTCTCTAGGAATATTCTTGCTCTTGGAGACCTGAGCCACCCTACAGGTCCAACTACTTGGAGACTACCATGCTGGACAGTCCACATATAGAAGCTCTGAAAGACAATCCCAATCTGATTCTGTCATGCCACCATTCCAGCCCAGGAGCTGAATATATGAGTGAAGATACCATCTGGGAACTAAATTCTCCAGCCACAGCTATTTCAACTTTTCCAAACCCCAGCTGTTTGAGTCATCCCCAAATATTCCAGTCATCCAGCTGAAGCCCCGGCCTTATGGAAGAGAGAACAGTTGCCCCCATCTCTTCTGTGCCCCTTCTATATTCTGGACACATGGAATCTCATGAGCAAATTAAAATGGTGGTTGTTTTACACCACTAAGTTTTGGGATGTTTTGCTGCACAGCAATAGATAATGGAACACCTTCTCTCAGAATCTGTGTTTTAGTTGGGGAGAGAGCTGCCCAACTAAAGGCTACATTTCCCACCTTCTTCTCTTGCAGGTGAATGTGGCTGTAAGTCCTGCTGCCTATGGTAAGTGAATAAAAATGATACAATTTCCAAGTGATGTCAATAAAATGTTAAGCGCTTGTCCTCCACTTGTGTTCCCTCAGCCACTTCTTGCTGGCTGACATAGTTGATAACTGGAGCAGCTACCTGGGATCCATATATATCAAGGATGGGCTGTCATGAATTGGAATCCCTAGAAAGCAGACTGTGGGCAATTTAGTGTGCAGAGTATTTATTAAGAAGTTCCCTGTGGGTCAACACCCATGTAAAGGAGGGGAAGAAAGCAAGAGTGGGCAGAAGGAAAAGTTGAGCTGAAATGCAGATTCAGTGACAGCCTCAGCCAACCCCAGAGAGCTTAAAAGCTAAGATGGCCCTTCAAAATGGGACACCCCATTAGACTGAGATGGTCAGGCCTTTATAGGTCTACATATATTAGTCATTGGATGTAGGACATCCTGACATATGGCAGGTGGTAATCTGAGAGTAAGAGAATCAGAGAGTCGAAAAAGGAAGCCAGTCTTTTTAAAACCTATCTCAGTAGTGACATCCTATTCATTAGAAGTAAATCCAGTTCATATTTAACGGAAGGGGATTACACAAGGCTATGAATCCCAGGAAGCAGGGATCATTAGGGCCATCTGATAAACTTCCTACCACACATAATATGCACACAAATTCATATCCTATTTTTATATTTTATCAATTAAATATTTAATTATAAAAAGTAAAAATTAAATATTTTGTTTTGGTACATAGTTACATTCATTTAAACAATTTTTCTAAAAATTTACAAAAGCAGTATGTTGTAAAAACTTTCAAATGTTCAGGCCAGGCACGGTGGCTCACGCCTGTAATCCTAGCACTCTGGGAGGCCAAGGCGGGCAGATTGCTCAAGGTCAGGAGTTTGAAACTAGCTGGAGCAAAAGCGAGACCCCGTCTCTACTATAAATTGAAAGAAATTAATTGGCCAACTAATATATATAGAAAAAATTAGCCGGGCATGGTGGCGCATGCCTGTAGTCCCAGCTACTCGGGAGGCTGAGGCAGCAGGATTGCTTGAGCCCAGGAGTTTGAGGTTGCTGTGAGCTAGGCTGATGCCACGGCACTCTAGCCTGGGCAACAAAGTGAGACTCTGTCTCAAAAAACAAAAAACAAAAAACTTTCAAATGTTCAAATGAGAGGTGTAAAAATGCTTTTCTTTATGCTATTTCTCATACTAGTGAAACTACCCAGGTTACTATAATTAAGTTTTTTTATTTTTTAAAGCCTCTTCCCAGAAGAATATAATTAAGTTTTTATTGTATCTGCTGAGATACTTTTACATATACATAAGCATATACAAATATATATATATTAATATGTCCATACACACATTAGTCCTTATGAGGACTTATGTCCTTAAGAAATCTTGAAGCTCTTTTCATATCAGCATGATGAGATCTTGCTCATTATTTTAAACATCTACATAATATTTCATTTTAAGATTATAGCAAAAAATTTTTAGGCAGTTCTCTATTGATGGCTATTTAAATTTTTTGTTTTTTTCTAACGTTGTATTAATATACATTCTTTGTCTCAGGATGAATCATGCCTGAGTTTTACCCATATCTGATTTTTTTTTTTACTTTTTAAGTGGAAAAGTAAGCAACTATATCTGATTTAGATGACACTATGGACTTTAGACTTTAAAGTTGATGCTGGAATAAGTTAAGACTTTTGAGTGCTATTGGTATAAAATGAATTTATTTTGCATGTGAGAAGCACATGAATTTAAGGGCCTTGAGAGTGCTATGGTTTGAATGTGTACCCTCTAAAATTCATTTGTTGAAAACTTAATCCCCAATTTAACACTTTTGAGAGGTGTTTAGGTCATGAGGGCTCTGCCCTCCTGAATGGATTAATGGGACTATAGAAGGGCTTTTGGGGAGTGTTTTAGCTCTCTTGCTTTTCCACCATATCAGGGGATGCAGCAAGAAGGCCCTTGCTAGATGCCAACACCTTGATCTTGGACTTCCCAGCTTCCAGGACTATGAGAAATAAATTTCTGTTCTTTATAAATTACCCAGTCTATGGTATTTTGTAGATAACAGCACAAACAGATAAAGATGACCAGCTATGGCCACCACTGTATTATGTACATATCTCCATTAGAATATGTTACGACATCACTGTAATTGATACTTACATATCTCTTTTATTACACTGCTAACTTCTTGAGGGCACAAACTAAATTTTATTTCTCCTTTTAATCCTGGTGCTTAATGTTATACTTTACACACAGACACTCTGCAAATGTTTGATGTTGGAAATTAATAAAAGTTATTTATCTCAAGATCTTTTAGGCACCACTTCAAATTAAATACTATAAACTAATAACTAGTCCCAGACTGTATATTTGCCATCTTTTTTTTTTTTTTTTTTTTTTTTTGAGACAGAGTCTCACTTTATTGCCCAGGCTAGAGTGAGTGCCGTGGCGTCAGCCTAGCTCACAGCAACCTCAAACTCCTGGGCTCAAGCGATCCTGCTGCCTCAGCCTCCCAAGTAGCTGGGACTACAGGCATGTGCCACCATGCCCGGCTAATTTTTTCTGTATATATTAGTTGGCCAATTAATTTCTTTCTGTTTATAGTAGAGATGGGGTCTCGCTCTTGCTGAGGCTGGTCTCGAACTCCTGAGCTCAAACGATCCGCCCACCTCGGCCTCCCAGAGAGCTAGGATTACAGGCTTGAGCCACCGCGCCCGGCCATTGCCATCTTTTTTAATAGCAACATATGCTTTTCAGTGTAAGCTATTTAAAAATATTAAGATATCAGAGATTTTGAATATCAGTCATAGGTAAGTCAATCTTTAAACATTTGCAGTGGTAAAAAACACAAAGAACACTTTAGGCAGAAGATATTTGGCTTAGAGATCCTTCTCTTAAAATCTATGACCTAAGGTCTAGTAATAGTTTTCTCATTAACATCCTTGTCCCTTGGGCTAAATTAAGTCAGCAAACTAAAGTGCTAATTGTTAAAATATTTTAAAATACTGGTTATTTAAAACATATTAGGGAACTTCTCAGATATCTTCATTCTTTTTTAAATTTTTTTTTAGTCCTCTGTATATGGAAGGCTCATCTTCATCTTTTTATAAAAGGTGGCTATACATAGGTACACACACTTTTTCTATAGAACTTTATTCGTTTTATTCATACCTACTTGCTTCCAAAAGTTGAGCTAATAAAACATAAAGTATAAGGTCTAATTATGCTAAGATGGTATTAGCCTTACAAAATGCATATCATTAACTTTTTTTTTTTCTTTTTTGAGACAGAGTCTCACTTTGTTGCCCAGGCTAGAGTGAGTGCCGTGGAGTCAGCCTAGCTCACAGCAACCTCAAACTCCTGGGCTCAAGCAATCCTCCTGCCTCAGCCTCCCGAGTAGCTTGGGACTACAGGCATGTGCCACCATGCCTGGCTAATTTTTTCTATATATATTAGTTGGTCAATTAATTTCTTTCTATTTATAGTAGAGATGGGGTCTCACTCTTGCTCAGGCTGGTTTTGAATTCCTGACCTCGAGCAATCCGCCTACGTTGGCCTCCCAGAGTGCTAGGAATACAGGCGTGAGCCACCGCGCCTGGCCCATATCATTAATTTCTGGTTGAACCTTAATATTCATATAATCACACTGGGACTTTGTTAACATGGATTTGTAATGACTATGCTAGTGACATTTTAATAGCAGTCATTAATGACAATGTTAACATTTTTTAAAACATCTATTATCACTGCTTTGGTTACTAAGCTGCTTTATTTCCTCTCCTTGGTAGCTCAAATAGTGGTGGAGTAACTTTGGCAACAACAAGGCTGTTTATATTAACCAAAGGTTTACATTGGCAAGGATATCTACCTGTCTCCACTTAAACATCAGTAGCTCTAACCCTACTTCAGTACCCTTTCTATCATTAGTATGTATTAATAATTGTCCCTCTTTTGATAATACTGTTTTATGTTTTGTTATATTCTAGGAGTTAGAATCCAACAGACTTTGTAAATCTTACTGCAACTGGTAAAATTTCCATTAAAATAACATAATTAGAAGAGTTCTGCACAGTAAATTAATTTTCATTAACACTAGTTGTATTTTGTTGATTATGTTGACTTTGGACAAGTCATTTAATTCCTCTGAGCCTAGGAAAGGACTGGATTTCTTTAGGAAAACATAAACTGGAGGTTATATTAGGCATGACTTTTGCTCACAACCTGTGGAATTGGGTTTTCAGTTGACTCACTTAAAATGGTGTCTTTTAATTTTAGGATTAAGGACTCTCATGGACAAACTTTAGCTGCGACCTCCTGAAATTGTCAGTAACGTTTTTTTTTTTTGAGACAGAGTCTCACTTTATTGCCCAGGCTAGAGTGAGTGCCGTGGCGTCAGCCTAGCTCACAGCAACCTCAAACTCCTGGGCTCAAGCAATCCTGCTGCCTCAGCCTCTCAAGTAGCTGGGACTACAGGCATGTGCCATCATGCCCGGGCTAATTTTTTCTATATATATTAGTTGGCCAATTAATTTCTTTCTATTTATAGTAGAGATGGGGTCTCACTCTTGCTTAGGCTGGTCTCGAACTCCTGAGCTCAAAGGATCTGCCCACCTCGGCCTCCCAGAGAGCTAGAATTACAGGCTTGAGCCACCGCCCCCGGCCGTCAGTAACATTTTGAATATACCTTTTCCTACAATGATGGCCCTCAGTTATTAAGCATATGGGGCATTTATTATGTGTCAGAAATAGGCTGTCTTATAATCTTTCTGATTTGATTCTCATAATAACTCTATAAAGCTGGAAGTGGGTGTAGAAAATTATTACAACTTTTATCCTCATTTTACAGATGAAGAAACAATCTTAAAATTTTTCTAAGTAACTTTTCCGAAGTTTAGCAAGATCTGTCTGACTTGGCAAGAAATGTTTTAGCAAGTCAGCAGCAACCAATAATAAATGATTATATACTGAGTATTAAGAAAGTATAATACTTTAATATATTCGATATAATATGATTCATAACAAATTTAGGGGGCATTCCATATACAGTTCAGGCCTTAGGATTTTTCTTATATATACATTCAACTTTTATAGCTGTCCAAAATATTTTGAGGCAAAATAGGATAGCAAAAATACCTCTAATTAAACAGTCTTGCCTTTAGTCTCTAGCTCTGTAACCATGGGCAAGTTATTTGATATTTTTTGGGTCTCAATTAATACATTTCGTTAGCTGGGTTTTTGTGATGATTAGCCATAATGTATTTAAAGTTTTAACAGTACATATTTAGAAGATCCTCAATAGATGGTATTATTATTCCATGATTTTTCCAGACTGCCTTCTTCACTCAAAGGGACTTGGCCATGAGCCTTTACAGATTTTCCTCATTGGTGACTCCTTCATTGCTTGGAATGTCATGATTCATTAACCAGGTTATTCTGTTCTACATGTATTTTTCTTCTATCTGGGAGCTCTTCTTAGTCTTTTTTTCCTCTAGCAACATCTTCAATGTTTATGCTTACAATAACCTTAATATTTAGTATTATGACACTAAATGTGCCTGTAAAACAGACTAACCACTCCTTACTTACCCCAAAGTATCCTTTAGAGAATTAAAAGTTGTTCAACACATTCTGCCTAGAGGGTAGCCCAAAGATCCTGGATCAACTTAGCTTTCACCAAGAACCCTATGAAGTCTGCACATATTCACTGAAGAGTACTGTGTAAAATGCAAAACTTGGAGTATGTCCCCTTGAGGTCAGCACAGTGCTAAGGGGTGAAGAAAGTAGAGAGGGATAGGAAGTTTGTATTAAATTCAAACACTTTAGACAAGAATTTACACAATCTCATACAACTGGGAATTTTATGCAAAGTACTTTAAGCAAAGTACATAATTTCATGATGTATCACTAAACAGGATAAAATAAACAGTTCTGAAAAAGTTGTTACAGGTGACTTAAAGATAAAGTATTGCTGAGATACTATTCTAAAAATCTTATCCTATGTTATATTGAAAAAAATGGCATCCTATAATTAGGGTAAGTCTTTAGTGAAAGTGGAAAGAAAAAAGGCTTATAAAACAAAAAAATTTTGAACATAGATTTAAACAAAAACTTAATCTACCTTTAATTATCCCCTAGGTTAATTGTAAAATTTTTACTTCCTTTTTGTTTTGACATTTGAAAATTATTAAAGCTGGTCATTTTGTCTTCTATTACTGGAATAATTTATTTAACACTACAGATGGTGTTAATATAATGAATACAGAACATCAAAGAGACTCTTAATTATATCTCTTGAGACCTCCCTCATTCCAAGAGTGTGTTTAAGTGCATAATCTATCATACAAAGAAAAATGCCACATAAATCACCATGACATTATAGAAGCAAATTCAAGAGAAAACAAAAGAATTTGTTAACCATTAAACTCTTCAATACTAATTCTTAGAAGTAACAATCTATAGAATCTATACTAATGAAAGGGAATTACGTGTAGCCATTAAGAATAATGAACTTTGAAGTAAAAGAACTAGGCTTGAGTACATAACTCATGCTGTGCAACCTTGGGCAAGTTACTTAATATACCTGGGCTTTTTTGATCAGTGAAATTAGATAATAATACTATCTCACAGACTTGTAGCCAGGACAAAAGAAAATAATACATGGAAAATCAGAGTGCTTAGCACAAAAAAAAGCTGAATAATCATTAACTAATGTTATGATTACTATTAATTAAAGCTGTCCAAGATACATATCTGATGTGTGATTACATTATATATTTTTCTATTTACCCACCCTGACTGAGTGCTTAAATCTTTTCTTTAGCACTATAAAAAAGTGGGTCTTAATGGAAATTTTTCATTTCATCCATTTTATAAACATAAATGATTTATGACGATATATCATATTTTAAGGATTTCTTTGTATTTGTCACAAAGATTATCAATATTTTTACATGAAAGAGCATCTACATACAGTTTTATTTGACTATTTAACGTTTACACGCAATACAGAAATGTTTTTGAAACTGCAAAGTTCTTTGATAATTGCAGTATTATTTTCCAATAAGCATGGTATAACCTTAAATATTACATTATTCAGATTTTGTTTTTAAAAAGAGATAAACCTGTAAGAGATCACTCCAATTTAACTGTCCATTAACTATTTGTAGTAGCTGCTCCTAGTAACTGTTTCAGCAAATGGATGGCTCTTCTACTGCCTGGGCACCCTCTGTAACAGCTTTGACACACTTGGCCATTGTCTGTGAAGCTCTGCTAATTGAATCTGAAAGATATTAAGAAAATTTGCATTTTGATAATATGCCTTTTTTTGTTTTTCGGCTTTTTTTTTTTTTTGAGACAGATTCTCACTCTGTTGCCCCGGGTATACATCACAGCTCACTGCAACCTCAAACTCCTGGGCTCAAGCGATCCTCCCTCCTTGGCCTCCCAAAGTGGTAGGATTACAGGTATAAGCCACCATGCCTAGCCAATAATATGTCTTTTTAAAAAGCATAGTAGTGCTCGCTTCGGCAGCACATATACTAAAATTGGAACGATACAGAGAAGATTAGCATGGCCCCTGCGCAAGGATGACACGCAAATTCGTGAAGCGTTCCATATTTTTAAAAAAAAAAAAAAAAAAAAAAAAAAAAAGCATAGTAAAACTTTATGTTGAATATATTCAGAGGAAAAAAAGGTTGCAAGGTTCTATGCAATTATATGGAACCAACAAATTCCAAAGATAAGCTTCTTATTGGCTAAATGCTTTTAATAACTACCCCCTAGGAATGATTACTTAATTATATAACAGCTAGACAACACACCAGTATGCAACCATTAAAAAATTATAGAACAGTGGCCAGGCACAGTGGCTCATGACTGTAATCCTAGCACGCTGGGAAGCCAAGGTGGGAGGACTGCTTGAGGCAAGGAATTAGAGACCAGCCTAAGCAACATAGCAAGACCCAGTCTCTACAAAAAATAGAAAAATTAGCCAGGCGTAGTGGTACATGCCTGTAATCCCAGCTACTTGAGAGGCTGAAGCAGGAGGACTGCCTGAGCCCAATAGTTTGAGGTTGCAGTAAGCTATGAGGAAGCCACAAAGCCTAGCTCTAGCCTGGGTGACAGAGTAAGATTCTGTCTAAGAAAAAACAAAAACAAAACAAAAAAAATCATAGAAAAGTATTGAAAACATAGAAAAAATTTACACAATACTATTATTGAAAAAGGTTAAAAACAGTGTATGTACTAAAATACATATAATTGTACACTTTATGGGTGAATCAATTATGTATTCTACAAGGAATATAACTTGTATAACTAAAAGACCTATAAAAAATAATCTTAGATACAAACTATGAAAAATTAAAAAATATACCTCTATGTGCTTTTAGATAGAAAATTATTTAAAATCATCTATCAGCTATGTGGTATAATAGTTTATCAACTACTGTAACTATTGTAAGACTCTGCGGTAAACAAGTATCAGTTGGTCTGCATCCCTTAAAAATACTCTAACAGGCATGGTGAGGTGGCTCACGCCTATAATCCTAGCACTCTGGGAGGCCAAGGCAGGAGGATGGCTCAAAGTCAGGAGTTCAAGACCAGCCTGAGTAAGAGTGAGACCCCGTCTCTACTAAAAATAGAAAGAAGTTAGCTGGACAACTAAAAATATATAGAAAAAATTAGCTGGGCATGGTGGAGCATGCCTGTAGTCCCAGCTATTTGGCAGGTCGAGACAGAAGGATTGCTTGAGCCCAGGAGTTTGAGGTTGCTGTGAGCTAGCCTGACGCCACAGCACTCTAGCCCAGGTAACAGAGCAAGACTGTCTCAAAAAAAAAAAAAAAAAAATATTCTAACAATTTATATTAGAAGCACTGTCTAAGATGTCTCACATTTAAATGTTTTGATTCTTCCACCTATAATTCTCAGAAAAACTTTCATAGTTATTTGCCACCTTGAAAAATATTCCCTAAATTGCTATAGTGATTTTCCTTACAATAGTAAAATTTTATAATTAAGGCTGGGTGTGGTAGCTTACTAGGCCTGTAATCTTAGCACTCTGAGAGGCCAAACTGGGAGGATAGCTTGAGGCCAGGAGTTGGAAAACAGACTGGGCAACACAGCAAGCAAGACCCCAACTCTACAAAAAAAAAAAAAAAAAGATGGGCACAGTGGCATGTGCTTAATAGTTCTAGCTACTCAGGAAGCTGAGGTGGGAGTATTGCCTAAGCCCAAGAGTTTTAAGGCTGTAGTGAGCTATGATTGTGCTATTGTACTCTAGCCAGGGCAACAGAGCGAGATGCTGTCTTTAAAAATATATATAATAATAATTTTTAAAATTTTGTATTTAAAACCTATTAACTCATTTGATTTTCATACTTTGTTTACATTTCAGAAACAAAAAAATTTAGAATATAATTACAGTAGTCCCCATGTTTGAAAACCTTCAAAGATTAAAAATGTCAAATACTACCAATTATAGGTTGTAATTATAATGCTAAATGAGATGATCTGATTCCTTCTCGCCCTTCATATTTAGCAGAGTTATGTTGGCAGTTACATACCTGTCATGTAGAAGTCTTTTATAGTTAGCTGAGGTGGAACAAGTGGGTCAGCAAGAAGTTGCTGGTTCACTAGCTGCACACAAAAGGAGACCAATAATAGTATTGAAAACTAGTACTGTTATACCAGTAGATACGCCATTATGAAAACTGCTCATAGGTAAGCTTTTACCTTGGAGAGCTCATTTGCTTGCTGGAAGTAATTAGCTCCTTCAACATCATCATATCGAACAAGATTAGGAGAGACTTCTTCCAATCTGTTTCTCACTTGATCCAGAGTATCATATGGAAGAGTTATACCCGCAATCTACAATATATCCGGTCCAGAAAAAAATGACTTAAAGCTTTAACACTTAAAAATGCCATATAATATATAATTGTAACTATGGTGAAATAATGCAATACTACTGAAAAATCTACTGGTGTCCATTAGCAGTCACATGTTTATTACAGAAGCAACAACGTGGGAAACACGAATGTTAAAAATTCTAATTCTTAAACAACTGTCAGTATATTAATAATTTAACTTTAGAAAATATTCATTATGAAATGATTAGAGACAATGCTATGCTAAACCTAAATGCTTCTAACTTCTTATTAATGATATACAGTTTACAGATATTATATTATTATTTTAAATTTCACAATGCTTATTTTTACACCACAAGAGCTAAAAGAAGTGGTTTTAGACAAAAATAAATCAATAATAAAAGCACCAATTTCAAATCCTCATTTTCTGAACACATTTTTCCTATAGAAATTTTTCAAATCATCTCTGCATTTCAGACTGGCATCTTTCTTGACTTTGAAAATCATTCTAACAAGCTAACATGTCAAATATCCCTTTAGAACCGACACTTAGAAATGCCTCAAAAATAATACCTCAGAGAGGGCTCTTATAATTTTCCAATCTTCTCTTGCCAAGCCAGGAGGTGTTACTGCTACTTTAGTCTGCTGAGCTCTGCCCTCTGTATTGACATAAGTAGCAGATTTCTCTGTATACGCAGCTCCTGGGAGAATAACATCAGCGATGGGAGCTCCAACATCACCATGATGTCCTGTGAGAAGATGGAAAATGGCAAACAACAATTTAGTAAAACACTGATTCACTACTATACATGAAGATAGTATAAATCCTTTTAAATCCCATTTGTAAATTTACAAAAGTATTTTTAAAATTAAACCAATATAGCAATAAAGAAATAAAAATTAAAGCCCACCTAACTGCCAATTCAACTCCTTTCCCAAGGAAAATTATTGTTAAAGCATTTGGTATGTATCTTCCAAGATTATTTTATGCAAATATGTATACCATCATACACACATGTATAATGGGCATCTAAGTATACTAATGCTTACAAAGTGGAAATGGTCACAAAATGGAAATGCTCAGCTGTACCGGTTAGTGAAAACTGGTAAAGTAGACTGCAATGGGGGAGGAACACAAAGTATAAAAGAGAATATGAGCAATAATAATACTGGAAAAGGCGTAAACACTAAATGAGAGGCCAGGCACAATGGCTCATGCCTGTAATTCTAGCACTTTGGAAGGCCGAGGCAAGAGGATTGCTTGGCCTCAGGAGTTTGAGGCAGCAGTGAGTTACGATGATGCCACTGCACTCTAGCTAGCATGTGCAACAGAGTAAGACCCTATCCAAAAAGAAAAAAAAAAAAGAAAGGAAAATGATATTATAGAAAATAGTATTCTGAAAGACTATCAATCATTAATAATTTAACGAAACTGGCAGAAGAAAAAAGTTACTCAAAAAGAAACTTGACCTTTAGAAATAGACTTGAGTCAAGTAAAAGAAAGCTATAGAACAATATACAGTTTAATCTCATTTGTGAACCTGGTTGTTACACACAGGAAGATATATCAAGCATGCATGTCAAAACCGTCATCAATGATTATCTCTAGAAAGAACTAGGAATAGGATTTTAGTTCATACATTTTGGTTTAACTTTATCAAACTGAAGACACAAAATATTGTATAATGTTTTTATGTGCCACTGCAATGTAAAGCCTATTATAAGTGTATGGTGTAGCCGGGCGCGGTGGCTCACGCCTGTAATCCTAGCACTCTGGGAGGCTGAGGCGGGCGGATTGCTCGAGGTCAGGAGTTTGAAACCAGCCTGAGCAAGAGCGAGACCCCGTCTCTACTATAAATAGAAAGAAGTTAATTGGCCAACTAATATATATAGAAAAAATTAGCCGGGTATGGTGGCGCATGCCTGTAGTCCCAGCCACACGGGAGGCTGAGGCAGTAGGATCACTTGAGCCCAGGAGTTGGAGGTTGCTGTGAGCTAGGCTGATGTCACGGCACTCAGGCTAGCCTGGGCAACAAAGCAAGACTCTGTCTCAAAAAAAAAAAGTGTATGGTGTTATGTTTAAAGTGAAATACAAAGTTATATAATACTTTTCTCCATAAAACATCCAGGAATACTTCATTTTATTCTAGGGAAATTTGATTATATTTACAATGAGTGGGAATTCAAAAAAATGAGCTAAACACAAAAAACCAGGGTACTATGTTAAATGTAATTCGGTAAATGTCCTGTAACACAGGACTCAAGTGATTTTATTAACTTTTCATACTATTTATATAAAAGTGCTTTCCCATGATTATATAATAGTGCTAAATATTCTTTGAAAAGTTGACTTTTTTTTTTTTTTTTTTGAGACAGAGTCTCACTTTATTGCCCAGGCTAGACTGAGTGCCGTGGCGTCAGCCTAGCTCACAGCAACCTCAAACTCCTAGGCTCAAGCAATCCTGCTGCCTCAGCCTCCCAAGTAGCTGGGACTACAGGCATGTACCACCATGCCTGGCGAATTTTTTCTATATATATTAGTTGGCCAATTAATTTCTTTCTATTTATAGTAGAGATGGGGTCTCGCTCTTGCTCAGGCTGGTCTCGAACTCCTGAGCTCAAAGGATCCGCCCACCTCGGCCTCCCAGAGAGCTAGGATTACAGGCTTGAG
>VSMD01109298.1:0-31066 GCA_008750895.1 Mirza zaza | reverse complement strand
TAAAGGCTTGGTTATAATAGGATTGTTTTTATTCTTCAAAACTGTGTTAAATTCCAATTCCTCAAAATGACTGAAAGAAGTAGTTTAAACTTGCTCAGTGCTGTAGCAGAGTCCATCTTTGGCAAACCCTATCTTGACCTCAAGTTTCTTCAGCTACCATTTCTCTGCTCTCCTTTGTAGAAAACTGTGGAAAAAGTTGTATGTGCTTGCTGCCTCCAGTTTTCCTTTAAAATGCTCTAGTCAGATGTTCTTCTCACCACTCTGGTCAGGATCACTGGTGACCTCCGTGTTGCTCAACCCCTCAAGGTCATACTTTTTAGTCCTTATCTTACTTGACCTGTCAGCAGCATTTGACAAAGCTGATTATTCTTTCCTTCTCAAAGAAAACCTTCCTCACTGGGTTTAAACTTGCTTAGTGCTGTGTTAGAGTCCACCTTTGACAAACCCTGTCTTGATCTCCAGTCCCTTCAGCAACCATTTCTTTGCTCTTTTATGGAAAACCTCTTGCTCTTCAGGCTGTTCTCAACACAGCAGCTAAAGTGTGTTGTATCATACTATTCCTCTACTCTGAACCCTTCAATTATTTCTATGTCACTCAGTTAAAGCTGAAGTCCTTCCAATAAGCTAGTAAAGTCCTGAGTGATCTGGTACCTTGTTACCTCTGTGACCTCATCTTCTGCCATTCTATTCTCTAAGTCATTCTCTCTACTTCATCCATGGTGACTTTCTTTTCCTTGAATATGTCAGGAACACCAAAGCTGCAGGGCCTTTGCATTTACTGCTGCCTGGAATACTTTTCCCTTCAGAAATTCAAATGACTCTCTCCTTTACTTTTTTGGGGATCCTTGATCAAATGTGCCCTTATCAGAGAGGCCCTCTCTGATTATATAGAATAGCAACACCTCTCTCCCCTCACCAAGCATCCCTTATCTCCCTTACTTTGCTCTGTTTTTCTCTGTAGTATTAGCATCAGCATTATGTGCCTCTCCCCAACAGAATGTCAAGACTGCTTTGTTAAGTTGCTTTTTCCTCAGCACCTTGAATGCTACTGTGTGTAGGTGTTCAATAAGTATTTGTTGAATGAATGAATGAATGAATGCTTCTTTTTCCTTCCAGAGTTTGATTTACAGTCTGTCATAAATTCCCTTCCATGGACCTTAACTTCAGCAGTTAGCAACCTTCAGGTTTAGTCTACAGGTTTAGGTTGTGAAGCACGCCTTGCTTCTGCCTGTTCCATAACTACAGCTGCATTTCCTCATTGTTGTCATTTACTTTTAGTCCTGTCTCTCATTATCCACATCTGTGGCTTTTCTTCCGAGTCCTGAAGTATATACCTGCTTAAGATGGGTATTTCAAATCTGTTTTTATCTAAGGTTTGGCTCATCTATATTTTTTACCGCTTATTACCAATTATCATTTAATTGCATTAGAAGAATCAATACCCTTTTTCTGTGGTAGAATTGTTGTGAATCTCAAAAAAAGTTTATATATGTATTCAATAAGTAGTGAAAATCAAATATCCTATTTACACAGGGTATTTTATTTAATTCTTAATGAGGTAAATATTATCACTCTCATATTACAGATGTGGTAATAGCAGCACAAAGGGTTTAGCAGGAAAGCAGACCAGATATATCTAATTCAGAAGACCATGCTCTTTTACTACACCATGTGGTATTTATTAGAAGAAAACCTTTCTTTTTTCTTTCTTTTTTTCTTAGCATCTGTATATAAATGACTTTTCTATACAAATCTTTTCTTGTAAGTTTCTTATTAACAGATTTCTCCAGCACCAAAGTATAGTGGTTAAGAAGAGCTTAACCTTTGGAGGAAGACCTGGATTTGAATTTCAGTTCTCTACAAGTTAATTTTACTGGGCAAAAAGTATTTTCTTGGAGGACTTTAGATTAGGAACATGTCTGTAACATCATGGGTTCTTTGGAGAAAAGTTCCAATAAGCTTAAAAATAACATCGGGGTTGTTTTTTTTTCCTCCTTCCCTTTTAGGTTCGTGATGATGTATACCACAGTATACTCACAAATAACCTCCCTAATCTTCTGGAATATGGTAACATCACTGCTCTGACAAATCTATGGTATTCAGGACAAATTACTAATTTTGAGTATTTGACTCACTTAAACAAACATGCTGGCCGATCCTTCAATGATCTCATGCAGTATCCAGTGTTCCCATTTATACTTGCTGACTATGTTAGTGAGACACTTGACCTTAATGATCCATCAATCTACAGGTAAGTAAAAACATCGCCTTTTGGGTTTCTCCATCCATATGTTATATTTATCCTATTAAAGTTTTGAAAAATTTTAAACCTGCACAAAAATAGAATGAATATATAATGAACCCCTATATAACCATCACTCCAATTCAACAATTATGAATTATGAAGATTTTTGCCAAATTTCCATTGTCTCTTTTTTTCCCTTTATTTAAGGCAAATCATAGGCATGTTGTTATGTTGCTTCTGTTTCTACAGTATGCATCTCTTATAAAAATGGGACATTTTCTTATATAACAGTATCATTATCACATCTATGAAAATTAACAATAATTCAATGATATCCTCTAATGTACAGTCCATTTGTGAATTTTTCCTGATTATCTCAAAAATATCTTTTTATAATTGGTTGGATTGAATTAGATCCATTGTTGCCTTTAGCTGCTGGATCTTTAAAAACATACATCTAGAACAACCATTCTTTTTTTATATGTATTTTTTCTCTTTCTTTTCTCTTGACATTGACTTGAAAAAACTAGGTCATTTATCCTGTAGGATGCCCCACATTGTGTTTTCTGATTGCCTCCTGTGACATTATTTAGTTTGTTCCTCTAGCCTCTGTATTTTCTAGAGACTAGAAGTTAGTTTCAAAGTCTTGCTTAGATTCAGGTTCAACTTTTTGGGTGCAAGAATCCTTTGTAGGTGGTGATGTGAACTTTATATGGCATCATATCAGGAGGCCTACCATATTCCACTCCAATGATGCTCAGGTTGACCTGTGGGTTCAGGCCCCCACTGAACTTGTACCTAATAGTTTTGTCCATTGATAAGTATTGCTTGAATAAACCATTTCACTAGGGGTTGCAAAGTGTTGACTTCCTATTCTCTCATTTCTTCTAAATTTATTAGAAGAAAACATACAAAGTGAACCTAGAATATTTTGTTGTGTCAGAAAGCAAAAAAACTAACATACTCTTGTCAAAAGAACTCAGAAGCCAATTTGAAGTGGCTCTCACTGACATAGGATCGATCATCTAAGAATAAAAAGAGTAATGACTGCAATTAGTTAAAATAATTTACTTGAAATAAAAAGATACATAAGGCCATAGTGATACTTTTTAACAGGCAAAAAAAAAACCCAAAAACAAACAAAAACAAAACTCATTGGTCCCATTAGAGTTAACTAAGACACCAATTCCTTACTTTAAAATTTGGTAGTTAAAGGAAGAGAATTCAGCATTTACTCTGCCTTTCTTGAATAAACTCTATTTTAGAATAACCAAATAGCCCTAGTTGATGAGGGAATATTTTGTTTGTTTATTATGAAACAATATCCTCATATTTAATTTAAAGAAAAATTGACTCCAAATATTTCATTTTGTATTTTATTTCAGTTATTTATTTCAGTTATAAATTACCAAAAAGTAGGCCTAGTTCTGATAGTTCTCAAGAAATCAGATTCAGTTTAATGCATTTGTCGATTTACAAAGGAGCAAATGACACATTATTTCTTTTTCAAACATTTTTATACACTGCTGATGGACATTTATTTATTTATTTATTTAGAGACACAGTCTCACTCTGTCACCTGGCCTAGCGTACAGTGTCATCATCATAGCTCACTGCAGCCTCAAACTCCTGAGCTCTAGCCATCTTCTTACCTCAGCCTCCCCGTGCCTCAGCCTCCCAAGTGGCTGGGACTACAGACGTGTGCCACCATACCCAAATAATTTTTCTATTATTTTTGTAGAGATGGGGTCTTGCTCTTGCTCAGGCTTGTTTCCAATTCCTGGCCTCAAGCAATCATCCCGCCTCAGCCTCCCAGAGTGCTAGGATTACAGGTGTGAGCCACCATGCCTGGCTGACATTTAAACATTTTAATACACTGCTTGTATAAATAGATACAAGGAAGGCAATTTGACAATAATATATCCAAAGAATTCTTAAAATGTATATACTCTGTTTTAGCAATTTAGCTTCTAGGAATTTTTTCTTAGGAAATATTTAAGGATGTGTGCTTTACCGGAAGGGTTCCCACTAGAAATAAGTTTCAAGAGGGCAGAAGCTGTATTCATCTGGTTTATTGCTTATGATGGTGCCTGGCACTGCATGTGAAAGTTTAGCCATAAACAAAGTCCTCATGTCATTTTTCAAAGTAACTAAAATTTGGAAATAACCTATATGCTTGACACTAGGTTTGAATAAATTGTTAGATGTTGCAATTGTTAAAATGATATTATGGTAGTGTATATTTTAGGCATTGAAGATGTTCTTTTTATTTAAAAGCTGAATATGCTTTTAAATAATCTGCTTATACAGATAAGCAGAAAAACATCTGGACATGCATATACCAAAATGTTTTACCTGGAGTAATAGTCTTGTGGCTGATTTCCGTTTATTGTTTGCTCAACTATAATATCTGATTTTTTAATCACAATCATTGGTATAACTATGTCCCCAAAAAACCTTTTTATACTGTAAAAAATTACAAGGGGGGATAAACATGATTTCTTGTCGGGGCACCGTGGCTCACACCTGTAATCCTAGTACTTTGGGAAGCCAAAACAGGAAGATCACTTTAGCCCAGGAGCTCAAGACCAGCCTGGGCAGTAGCGAGACCCTGTCTCTACAAAAAATTAGCCAGGCATGATGGTATATGCCTGTAGTCCCAGCTACTAAGGAGGTTGAGGCAGGAGGAACCCTTGAGCCAGAAGTTGGAGACTCATGTGAGCTATGATAACACCACCGCATTCTAGCCCGAGCAACAGAGCAAGACCTTGTCTCCAAAAAAAAAAACGATTTTTTTTTTCTATTTTGAGATGTTAATTTTTATCTATTCTATAAAACTATTTGTACTTTTTAACAACATTTTTATGATTAAAAGTCTCAAAAGCAAAATTATTATTTGATGTCATTAATTTAAATATCCTCAGAAAATAATAATTTACCAAAAACCAGGTGTATCAACATGTGACTAAGCAGATTTGGTTTACTTACTGAAATTCGGGCAAATCTTGCTATTGGTCTAGTTACGATGTCACATATTGAAATCCAGGTGGTCCCATCCCTGTGTCAGACCAGATGGTTCTTCAGCCAGAGGAGCCTGCCTTTCCTCATCAGGTTTTTTTCTCTTGTTCTTTCAAGTGCTGCATGGGGACACCACTTGATTCTGTAGCTTTTAAGTGAGGATTCATTCCTTGAGTTTTCTTATGTCAAGGAATGGTGTTGTGTGGTGTTCATACAATGTGAACACCAGCACTGACACATTTGCACACATGTACACATACTCCAATGCACAGTGTTATCACTCAGTGCCTACTAACTAGATAGCAACACACTCCAAATCTCAACTTGTTGTTTCTTCAATTTTTACTAACCAGCATGTCCCCATGACCATAATTTCCATCCTTCACTCTACACTCTACGTCTAACTGTATGTAGAAACTGGAAAGTAGGGACAAGAATTTCAGGGGTTGGTAGGAATCAGCTTCCAAGGGCAGCATCCATTACAATTCCAGAGGAAGCTACAGAAGTAAGGGTAGGAGAGATAGCAGCAGCTCTAGCTCTCCTTGTTTAGGTTACTTGTAAGTCAGGAATTCCCAATAATGATATGAATCCATGGGAAAAATTCTACCTTAATAGTTTATAAAATCATAATTTTAAATGGTGGCTGTTAGTTGCAAAGCAACATGTATAAGCGGTAAACTAAAGGCTGAGCATCTTGTCGATCACATATTTACTTATAGGCTGCACATGTAGGCAGGGTGATCCTGACAGTGTCAAAATATTTCATTTTTTTATCTTTTCTTTTGTAGGAATCTCTCTAAGCCTATAGCTGTGCAGTACAAGGAAAAAGAAGATCGTTATGTGGATACATACAAGGTAGTTTTAGTTTTTACTCATACTTTGATAAATGAAAAATTTAGCTTTGTTTTAGATGTGCGTTTTACCTAATTTTAAATTTATGGTATTATTTTTTACCTTCTTGTACTTTGATTGAAATTATCTAGAAATCATCATGTGAAATTAAATATCATCTTCTATCTTAATTTTCTAAAAACACTTGCCCAGGCCGGGCACAGTGGCTCATGCCTGTAATTCTAGCACTTTGGGAGGCTGGGGTGGAAGGACTGCTTGAGCCCAGGAGTTCAAGATCAGCCGCCTTAAACAAGGCAAGACCCCGTCTCTACAAAAAAATAGAAAAATTAGCCAGGCACAATGATAAGCTCCTGTGGCCCCAGCTACTTGGGAGGCTGAGGCAGGAGAATTGATCGCTTGAACCCAGGAGTGTAAGATTGCAGTGAGCTATGATCATGCTGCTGTACTCTATTCTGGGCAACAGGGCAAGCCCATCTCCAAAACAAACAAACAAACAAACAAAAAAAACAAATACCACTTGCTCAGAAAATGAATACATTTATTTTAGCATAAATTGAAAATTAATCATTCATTATCTATTCAAATATATAATAACTGTGTTATAAAAAATCACAAAGATTTTCAGGGATCTGCTATTCATATCCCCTAGTGTCATTTACATAACAATATATTATAATGTACCATAACCATTAATCATATTCAAGAAATCATGCATTGATTTATTAAACAGAAATTTACCAGATCTTAAAATTTTTCAATAGAAACAAATTACCTCTTTCTGTGAAATTAATATCAGTAGAATTCTATTGGAAATTCAAAAGAACTCAATAGCTGCACATTGTATTCTGTACAACAGTGTCAAGATAGGAGCAACTGAAGCAATTTTCTCATATTCACCACATTATTTTATGTCACAGTTCCAGAAACATCTTTCTAAGCATTTTATGACTGTCACTATTTGATTCTTCAGCAGTTGAAAATGGAGCATTGCTGTGGGAATCAAGAAGTGACTCTCGAAAATTCACTGCACCTGACTTCATTATCAGAGCTGGACAGAATCTCTGGGAGATGAGACTAGTGACAGTAAATGTTTGGATGAGTGTCCTGCTTCATGATGGGAAGATAGGAGCAGTGAAAAACCACCATATTCGTTTTTTTATCTCTTTGCAACTGTACTACAAAATAACCATAAAAATGTTATAATATGAATAATATCAATAATACGACACAGTTTTTACATTTCTCTTGAGTTTCCACTTCTAGAGAAGCATTTCTCCAAATAACATAGCATTACATCTTGAAATTCTCTTTTAAAATTCAGATTTCTCTAGAGGTAGAAACAGCTCTCATTTTTGAGTGCTTGATCAGCTTAGACATTATTGAGCCATTAGTTGGGAGGCATGGTGCTGGGAGTTAGGATGCAGAACACATAAGTTTTCTATGAGGGAATGAGAGAGTGAAGGTGAAGAATGTGACGTGCTTCTCTAGTGTTCTGATCTTGGTGGGGCACCAAGGAGGAGACCCCAAGGCGCTCAAGGAGGCTGAGGTCTCCAAGCATAAGTGGGAGAGCAAGCAGGCAGTAGAAAATGGCGACAAAGAGGTGGGAGAAAAGGATGGAAAAGAAAACCATCCAGTGCTTTTCCAGTGTTGCCTGGGGCCCCCAATCATAAATTCTCTCTATTTCCTTCAGTACTTGGAGGAAGAGTACCGCAAAGGAGCCAGGGAAGATGACCCCATGCCTCCGGTGCAGCCCTATCACTACGGCTCCCACTATTCTAACAGCGGCACTGTGCTTCACTTCCTGGTTAGGATGCCTCCTTTCACGAAAATGTTTTTAGCATATCAAGGTAAGGATATTTTTTATAACTGCCTAAAAAGTCATGTTGGGTCATCAGAAGAAAAAATAAATTTGACTGGCTTTTTAAGAACTATCAAGACTAATCAAACCACAGGAAAAAGAATTCTATTTATTCCTTCACCAAAAAGCTGTAGTAAGCCAAATCATTTTACTAATAATGTCTCAGATTTTAGCTTCAAATTAAGCATGTCTATGTTTATAAAAATGCAATTCACTTTTTAAAAATTAAAATGTAACGAACAAACCATAAAATGTATCCTTTTAAAGTATATGCAATTCACTTTTTAATGACATTCAACTTAATAATTATTTCAAATCATATAAGTTACCTTTGGAGCCTACATGCATTATTTGTACATAGGGTACATTATTGTAGTTTATCATAGGGGAGTACATTATTGTAGTTTATTATAACTCCTCTCTCTAATAGGAGAGCCACACTGGCACCTTCACTGTAGTAGCTTTCTAGTTAATAATCATCTACCTCAGCATTGTAAGCAGCAGCCTGCAGGTCTGAAGATGACTTAGATAGGAATGAATTTCCTGATTTGTGTGCAATAGAGACACACCCACCTGTCAGTTTCTAATCAAAACTGTGGTATTAGCTCTATAGTTGTTTCTCATGGCACCCAGAATCCTTTGTGGAATCATTTTCCATTCATTTACTCAACCCATCTTGAATTTCTTTATGTTTTTTACTTATATATGACCTCTTGGCAGAATGGACTTTGTAAAAGGAGCTTTCGTATATTTGTCCCTCTGTAAGTACACAGAACAAGTGTTCCACATGACAGCTGTTCAAATATTTGAAGGTTGTCACCCTTTCCCTCTTCTCTCTCTGTCTTGTTTTTCCTCTGGTTAATTATCCTTGGTTAATATGACATCAGGTTGAGGGCCTTCTGTATGGACGGCCTTTTTCCAGCTTCAGCAAGGAATACTGGTCAATAAATAAGACAGTTTTATACTTAATAAAGAGTTTTAAAAACTAATGTTTAAGCCATCCTTGTTTACTATGGTTTCCCAGCTTGCCACTATTCTGAACAAGTCCTTATTTGTGAGTGCTGTTATTAAAAAATGGCAGTCAGAATTAAAAAGAATATTTCAGATGTGGTTTGAGACCATTGCAGTGTTTAACAGAATTGTTACCTCCCTCTGTCTAAAACTGTACTTCTTTTAATGTAGCCTAAGAATCCATTAATATAAAACTTCCAGTCAACTAAACTTTATGAATATTTTTCATTCATATTACCATTATGAATATATTCATATGTAATATTATGTTTTCTTAATTGTGTATTTATGAATAGACTTTTTTAAAATCCTGGGACAACCTCAATCCCCATTGACTTTTTTTATCTCATTAGTTTAAAATGATATTTGTTGGCTTTTGAATTTATATCTAGACTTATGGTTTAGTACAGGGATTCTCAACCTTGGCATTGTGTAGTCCTTTCATGCCACATAATGTTTTTGTCATGAAGGCTGCCTTGTGCATTATAGGATACTTAGCAGCATCCCTGGACTCTCCCCACTAATGCCAGTGGTACCACCACCTCCCCATCCCATCTTTGAGAATTAAAGATGTTTCCAGACCTTGCCAAATAATCCCTGGAGGGTGAAAGTGCTGGTTTAGTATATGCACATTCTAGATTATAGGACTTTGTAGTAATACTTTAAAAAAAAAATTTAGCTACAGAGAATCTTAAAATCTGAACAGAACCCATAATGTGCTTTTCTTGTTCCCCAGTTCCTTAGTCTCATCTCTAGATTCAGTGACCCCGCCATCACCTTACAGAATTGCCTTAATTTTTCTGAATTCCATTGAGATTGACAACTTTTTCTCCTCAGTGAGTTAGTAGGTATTTCTTTAAATGGCCCTTCATACTTTCTGAGAAAAAATAAATATTTATAAACCTTATTTCTTCCTAGATTTTATTTAGTGGCTAGCCAATGCTAACTGACTTAACAGAGTAGATGAGAAAGTGATAAAATTAATAGTAAATGTTGCTCAGCAGAACAAGTAAAGCTTGGAGAAGAAACTTAACACATCCTTTTGGAATTGTGCTTTGCTTGATGCTGAGATTACTTTGTGCCAGTCTCCCAATGCAAAGATGTGTTCAAATTTCAACAAGTTCAGAAGAGTTTTAGATGATGCAATATGATTCCTAAGAAACATGTACACTGCTGTTTTCAGGAGCCAGGTTTTGGATATCATTTAATCTAGTCCTCCCCTGTGGCTAGAAAGTCCGAGAATTGTTGACAGAAAAGAAATCAAATTAAATTCTTAATTTGATTATTAATGGTCTATACTGGAAAAAATTTTTAAAAGAGTGACTATGCTTAATTTTATTTTCATTCATAGGGAATTTTACTCAATTCTTTAGCTCAGAGTTAGAATACCTAAAAAGCAATGTAGGCCGGGCACGGTGGCTCACGCCTGTAATCCTAGCACTCTGGGAGGCCAAGGCGGGCAGATTGCTCAAGGTCAGGAGTTCAAAACCAGCCTGAGCAAGAGCGAGACCCCGTCTCTACTAAAAATAGAAAGAAATTAATTGGACAGCTAAAAATATATAGAAAAAATTAGCCGAGCATGGTGGCACGTGCCTGTAGTCCCAGCTACTTAGGAGGCTGAGGCAGTAGGATTGCTTGAGCCCAGAAGTTTGAGGTTGCTGTGAGCTAGGCTGATGCCATGGCACTTTAGCCCAGGCAAGAGAGTGAGACTCTGACTCAAAAAAAAAAAAAAAAAAAAACCAATATACCCTATACATACCCAAAACAAAAAGAAAAGAAGGGAAAAAAATAATCTTAACCGTTAGAGATGAAGGAATAATTTGCTTCCTGATGAAGAAAAAACTATTTACCTACTCAAACTTTAATTTCCCTTCTTCATTATTCATTCATTCAATAAATAAATCATTATTGAGTACTCATTATATGCTAGGTGTGGGTGAGACCCAGGCCCCTGCTTTTATGGAACTTTCATTCTACTTGGGTAGACAGAAGGTAATCAATTGAACAAATAAATGATATAAATTCATCTACTTGTATATTTTCTGAAAGCATAATACAGATAAAAATAATGAATATCTCAAATTATTTACAGAAATATTTGTTTTCAAGAATATGAATAACCTCTTTTAAACTATGAACAAACAAAATGAACATTATTTTAATCTTTCCGAAGTAGCAAAAGTAAATTAAATGTGACAGGCCTCAAATGGAATTAGATCTTTGTGTCTTAATTATGTTATATGTATTTCTTTATAGATCAAAGTTTTGACATTCCAGACAGAACTTTTCATTCTACAAATACAACTTGGCGCCTCTCATCTTTTGAATCTATGACTGATGTGAAAGAACTTATCCCAGAGTTTTTCTATCTTCCAGAGTTCTTAGTTAACCGTGAAGGTACAGCAACAAATGATTTCTAATTTACATTTCTGAGGGTTTGTTGTTGTTTTATTATTTTCTAAAAATAAAAATAGCTTTTGTAAGTTCTAAAATTTAAGTTCCCAAATAAGAGAAATTCTTTTATTAAGTATATAATTTTATTTTCAAATAAGGTTGAGGATATTAAGTATTTTATAGGATTAAATATATTTGAAAGACTGTAACTATTAACTATTAAAATTATTTGTAAATACATTTTAATTTTATTATGGATATTGATTTATTCTTTTTTCTGAATATGAAGGTTATAATATATTCATTCAAAAGTAATTAGTATGACTATTGAAAGCAAAATGTAAGTTAACTAAAAATCTCAGTTATTTTATGAAGTATGACAGAAATAAAAATAAAGTACTCTAACCAGAATTATCTAACAATCAAAAGGAATACTGGAGGAGAAAACAAATTTTCTGTGATTCCAATGACCAACAGTCTTGACCAACCTTGCCTGTTTTTAAATAGAAGATCAGTTAAGCCTTTAAGGGACATCTTTTGGTCATTTTCCTACATTGCTTAATTCCATATTTTTATGTGACCCTTAGGAACATATGAAATTGAGAATTATATCTTTAGGGAAGTTGGTGTTGGGCAAATTACTTTTTCATTTTGTTCTATACTAACTAGCCTCTCTGAGATTTTTTGGAGAATCGTTAATAAATCCATACTGCTGGTTACCCTGGAGCATGTTTTATAGTGTTGCCCAAGTGAGAAATGCCTCAGTCAAATATCAGCATCTGCAATTTGGAATACCTGCCTTGTGGATTTCAATTTGGGACTCATATTTAAATCTACTGCTTGTTTTCCCTGTACATGGTCTCTTATATGTATGTCAGCTATGTAACAAATAATCCCAACACTTAGTGGCTTAAAACAATAATAAATTTATTATCTATCATAGTCTCTGTCTGTCAAAATTCAGGTGCAGCTCAGTCAGGTGATTTTGGCTCAGAGTCTCTCATGCAGTTGCATTCAGATTGCCTGGAGCTAGAACAGGCAGGGAACGGAGCAGTAGGTAGCTGGGAGACATCTCATTCTCTTCATCAGTGTCAGTGCTTTTCCATGTGGTCTGTCCATAGAGGCTCGTTTGGGCTTCCTCACAGCATAGCAACCTTGGATATCCTACTTAGCAACTCAGGGTTCTAAAGGTACGTGTCCCAAGAGAGAGACTAGCAGAAGCTGCATGGCTTTTTCCCACCTCGCCTTGACAGTCACGCAGCATCATTCCACTGCATTCCATTCCACGAGGAAGTCACAAGTGCCTGCCCAGATTAAAAGGAAGATTTGACACATGATGGAGAGTAGCAAGATTTTGGAAAAGCATTCAAAACAGGATTTGTTATAGCTACTTTTGGAAAATATAATTTTCTACAGTGCATGTCATATCATTTCCTGCCAACATTCTTCTAGGCCTCTCACTGTACCTCAGTCATCTGCTCTGGGTGAGGAGTGTCCACCTCTGTGATGTGCCCCCAGAACACCTGAAAGTTGGGAATGATTTAGTTTGTAGAAACCTGCTACTACCCAACCCCTCCCCAACCCAGCCCTTAGATGCCTCCTTCACTGTTGTTAAGTAGATAAGTTCCTGCTGCTGCCTCTCCCAAAGCTGCACACATAAGAGTTCTGCAGGTGCTCAGCCAGTCCATCTTAAATCAACCCTGCAGCTGCTCTGCATGATGACTGCTGAGCTTTATGAGATGCCTCAGCCCCATCCCATATGAATTTTGTATAAGCCCTTGGTTTATATTCTACATCAAATCATTTCAGAGTAATTCCAGACAGTTTGATGAATATCTTTCTAACTGTTTTCACAAGATCAAAAAGTAGACCTTCATTTTATATGGAGCTTAATTAGCTTTTAAAAGATCCTTTTTAATTTTCATTCTGTTATGGTCTTCAGCACACCATAAAATGTAGCACAATAAGCCATTTCTGTTCAAAGGTAACATTTCTTTTAGGATAATTTTTTAAAATAAACACCTCTGAGATTTTTATTTATACTAGCAGACTAATGAGATAATTAAATATTAGCTCATTTACATCACAGAAGAACGCTCTTTTTAATGTGTTGGGATAATTTTGTTGTCTACAGGAATGCTTAGTAGAAAGGAAGTCAGAACAGACCTATAGACTTACCATAAAATTAATAGATGATGACAATTCTTTCTAGGAATGTATATACTTTATAATAGTTGAGTTTTTTAAACTACAGATACTAATATTTATTAAATATAAACAATCTTAAATTTATTAAAATATTAATACCAATAATTTAGAAATGCTTATAGAAAGCCTTAATTTGATTATAATTAGGTTTACAGATGAATAGATATTTAAGCACTTGTTGCATTTGAAGATTTGATTAGTGGGAATATTGGTTTTACTAGGCAATGGCTTTCTGCTTTTTCTTCAATACATTATGAAGGATAAAGTTGAAAGATCGCAAATTTAATTAGGATGGTGTTAATGCACGTAGCCCTACTAGTAGGTAGGTAGGTAGATGAGTAATGATTTTTCTTATTGAAAAGATAAATCCTCTTTGGTATTCCTTTTTCTGGTTGTAGCACATAATCAGCTGTTTCTTTGAATTCTTAAGACCTTTTCTTTGGGCCGAATACAACATGCTTTTGGAAAGATAAACGTTAATATTAATCTTCTCTTTTAGGTTTTGATTTTGGTGTACGTCAGAATGGTGAACGAGTTAATCACGTCAACCTCCCCCCATGGGCACGCAATGATCCTCGTCTTTTTATCCTCATCCATCGGCAGGCCCTAGAGTCTGACTACGTGTCCCAGAACATCTGTCAATGGATTGACTTAGTGTTTGGGTATAAGCAAAAGGGGAAGGCTTCTGTTCAAGCCATCAATGTTTTTCATCCTGCTGTAAGTGACTCTTAATCTCCATTTATATAAGATAGAATCTGAATATTGTAAGGTTAGCTGTTAGGCTGTTCCTTTAAAATATGCAAGTTATCAATGAGAATTGGTGATAACATTAAAGTGTTACTCAGTATTTTCCAGGTTTCAGGTTTCATCTCTTTTAAAACAAGTTATATACTATCTGTGTCAGGAGTTCTCTAAAACCACCCACACCATTTATGATTCACTAGGCAGACTTAAGGATTCAGCAGCTAAGGTTTATTACAGTGAATGATATAAAGCAAAATCAGCAAAAGCAGAGGTCCCCAGTCTTTTTGGCACCAGTGGACCGTTTCATGGAAGACAATTTTTCCAGGGACGGGGAATGGGGGAAGATGGTTTCAGGATGACTCAAGTGCATTACATTTATTGTGCAGTCAAACCTCTCTGCTAATAATCATCTGTATGCAGCCACTCCCCAGTGCTAGCATCACCACCTCAGCTCCACCTCAGATCATCAGGCATTAGATTCTCATAAAGAACATGCAACCTAGATCCATCACATGCACAGTTCACAGTAGGGGGTTCACACTACTATGAGAATCTAGTGCCACTGCTGATCTGATGGGAGGTAGAACTTATGTGGTGATGCGAGCAATGGAGAGCAGCTGTAAGTACAGATGAAGCTTGGCTTCATTTGCCTGGGGTTTGGGGACCACAGAGCAAAGGGTAAAGGAGCATGGGGCAAAGTCTGGGAGAAACCAGGCACATACTTCCAAGTGTCTCCTCCTGGTGAATCACAAAGAACAAACTCACTTCCTCCAGCAATGAGCTGTGATGACTTGTGTGAAAAGATGTCTACCAGGGATGCTCATTAGAGACTCTAGTGCTGAGGGTTTTTACTGGGTGCTAGTAATGTAGGCACCCTCTGCCTTGCACATACTGAAATTCCAGACTCCCTGAAGGAAAGTAGGTGTTCAGCATAAACCGCATTGTTTGTACATACTGTTGAGGCACAGTAAGCCTCGTTTATCAGTTAGGGAATATTGGAAACTCTTCTGAAATCCCAGTTCACAGACACCAGCCAGAGGCTGACCTTGCAAGCAGGCCTTTCCAAGGAGAGCAATCAAACTTGCTATGTTCACTCTTTTCAGTGCATTATTCTACATATATGTTCTATTTTTAAATGGCATTATTTTTCCTTATTTCAGAAAAAAGTGATTGTGCTTTTTAGAAAAATGTGTAAAATACAGATTAGGAAAAGAAAGAAATTTAAAAATCAACTTTGACATCACCATTCAGAGATAAATATTGAAACCATCTTCCAGACCTTTTTCTATACATATATATATATATATTCCATTTATATAATAATATTATTAATACTATTATTAACCTTTTTCTCTCCCTGAACAAGGTAGTCTTAAATATATTCAAGTCATTAGTTATCATTCTACATGATTTTTAATGGCTACTTAATAGAAGTTGAGCATCCCTAATCCCAAAACCCAAAATCCAAAATGCTCCTAAATCAGAAACTTTTTCAGCACCAACATGACACTCAAAGGAAATGCTCATTGGAACATTTTGGATTTCAGATTTTCAGGTTAGAGATGCTAAACTGGCAAGTATATAATGCAAATATTCCAAAATCCAAAACAAATAGGAAATCTGAAACACTTCTAGTTCTAAGCATTTCAGATAAGGGATTCAACTTGTATTCTAAAGTGTGACTATATGATAATTTATTTAACCAGTCTTCTATTTTTGGATATTTAGCTAGGATTTGTTTGCTATTAAAATTAATATTCCTGAAGTTATTTCTTTATGTACATCTTCATTTCCTTAAGATAAATTCCTAGAAGTAGAATTGTTACACTTTGACATATGCTTTTCAATATTGTTAAATAGACTAAGTTTTAAAAAAAAACACCTTATCTATTCAGGAAACATTTATTTTGCTAGGCTCTGGGATTTAAGGGTAAATAAGACTCAAACAGGGTGAGCAGGGTTAGGAAAGTTGGGGTAGATGTACCTGCCTGAATGTGGTAGTAGAGTCTGAATGAGGCCTCTCAAAGGAAATTCCTCAAAGAGCAGGAAGTAAAAAAACAAATTCTGAGGAGAAAAATATTTCCTGGTACTGCCTAGTGGCTACTCAGAAACAAGTACAACAGATTAACCACTAATCCACTGCATAAGACATTTAACCTTTTTGTTTTCCTAACTTTAAAATTAGGAGGTAGAATAGATTGATCTTGGATTTCCCTACCAACTGTAATTTTCTGCGGAGAGTATAACAAATCTACAAGTGCTTATAACAAATGCAGCTAAGAACCTACACACAGAACCTACAGTAAAACACTCCATATCTGATCTTCTTATGCCAGTGATCCGTTCCCAAAAAGTAGTTTTAAAATAAGAATCTCTTTTTTTGTTGTTCCATTATTATTTTGAATACCTCTAAGGTAATATTAAATTCCTTAAGAGATTTACAGTCCAGAAGAGAGAATAAGACAGGGTTCCTGATGACTCTCATAGAAAATAAATGCTATGGGAAAGTTTATTATTTAAAAAGGAGAATAATACAGTTTAATTTGTGAATAATAATTTTATGCATAATAGTAGTATATAGAGGAGGAAAAGTATCTTTGCCTTCTACCCATCTTAGGTTAATTGGCTGAGGCCTCTGCCAAAAAAAAAAAAAAAGAAAAGAAAAGAAAAACAGATTAACAAGAAAAAAAAACATACAAATTTATTTAATGCAAGTTTTATGTGACATGAGAAGCTTCCTAAAGAAATAAAGCCCCTGACAAGTGGTTAAACCTGAGTGCTTTTATTGCTAGATTCGATGAAGACTGAAAAGTCATGCAGTATGAGCTAAGTGTAATCAACTGGGGGAAATAGCAAAACCTGTTTGTTCAGATTCCTCTCTGTGTCCCTTTGTCTTCAGAAATAAGGATGCTCCTTTCCTATGACTATAGGGAAGGCACCTCTCCCCTGAAGGTATTATGACCTGCTTCAGGAAAGGTCAAAAAAGTCTTTCCTGCACATGCTGTTCATCAGATTCCTTAACTTAAAATATTCAGTATGCCAATGTGCCATATTTTGGGGTAGCATGTCCTAAACCCCATCAAGTATAAAATAAAGACAAAGCTTCAGGTATAGTTTTCTTGCTTCATTTACATTTGATCTTAAAATGTGACTTTTAAAGCAATTAGGAATTTTGACATTAACTTGAATATGCTCTGTGCCTACAATCCTGCACCATCTTTTCAGTTATTCTTATATAAAATTCACATTAAAAGTATTTGAAGACTAAATATACAAGGTAATTCTCATCTGAATGGAATTTTTACTGCTTCTTTGGGACTTTAGAACTTTTAAAAAGACAGAGTTTATGCCACTGTTCTTAAGAATTTAATAAAATTCAATTCATGAGGCAAAACAAAGTAGTGATTAAGTACACAGTCTCTGAATTAAGAATTGAGTTCAAATCCTCACTCTGTGACTCTGCCATTTGTTGTGTGACCTTGGGCAAATTATTTAACCTCTCTGTACCTAAATGTACAAATTTGTAAAATGTAAATTATAATACCAACCTCATAAATGAGGAAGGAAATTCATATAGGATAATGTCTGCTAACAGTTAAGTATAAATAAAGGTTCACATTTTTAAAAGGCATGTAGAAATGCCTTTTGACCTTAATTCATCATTCACTAATATACAGAAACCAATATCACAGAATATAAATAAGCCATATTTTAAAATAGTTTTTTTAATTTCTAAATATTATGGGGGTACAAATGTTTTTGGTTATATGGATAATTTTTGTAATGCTTGCGTCAGGGCTAAAAGTGTGCCTGTCACTGAGATAGTGTTCATTGCACCCCATTAGGTAGTTTTTGCACATCCCGTCTGCACCACACCCCCCCATTTCCTTTGAGATATACTTCCCTCTATGCACATGTGTGCTCATCAGTTCCAATTTAATAGTGAGACATGTGGTATTTGTTTTTCCATTTTTAGATACTTCACTTAGGAGAATGATCTCCAGTTCCATCCAAACTGGTGCAAAAAGCATTAAGTTACCCTGCTTCATGGCTAAGTAGTACTCCATGGTATACATATACCATATTTTGTTAATCCACTCATGAATTGATGGGCACTTGGAATGATTCCACATCATTGCAATTGTGAATTGTGCTACCATAAACATTCAAGTGCAGGTGTCTTTTTGATAAAATGACTTCTTTTCCTTTGGGTAAAATACCCAGTGATGGGATTGCTAGATCAAATGGGTATGTCTACTTTTAGTTCATCGTGGAATCTCCATACTGTTTTCCATAGAGGTTGTACTAATTTGCAGTCCCACCAACAGTGTATAAGCGTTCCTTTCTCTTTTCATCCACACCAGCATCTATAGTTTTTGAACTTTTTAATAAAAGCCATTCTAATAGGGGTACAGTGATAACTCATTGTGATTTTGATTTGCATTTCCTTGATGATTAGTGACGTTGAGCATTTTTTCATATATTTATTGGCCATTTGTCTGTCTTCCTTTGAGAAGCTTCTGTTCATGTCTTTTGCCCACTTTTTAATGTTTGATTTTTTTTCTTCCTGATTTGCTTAAATTCTTTGTAGATTCTGGTTATTAGTCCTTTATCAGATGTATAGCTTGAAGAAAGAAATCACAGATGTTTTGAACAAGTGGAAAAACATATCATGCACATGGATCAATAGAATCAACATTGTTAAAATGTCCTTACTACTCAAAGTGATCTATAGATTCAGTGTAATCCCCATCAAAATACCAATGTCATATTTCACAGAACAAGAAAAAATAATTCTATGCTTCACCTGGAACCAGAAAAGAATCCAAATAGCAAAGCAATTTTAAGTAAAAAGAACAAATTGGGAGGCATCACATTATCAGACTTCAAACTATACTACAAGGCTATGGTAACCAAAACACCCTGGTATTGGCACAAAAATAGAGACATAGACCAATGGAACCAAACAGAAAGCCCAGATATAAAACCATCCACATACAGCCAACTGATCTTGACAAAGCAAACAACAATATACATTGGGTAAAGAATCTCACTATTCAATAAATAGTGCTGGTATAACTGGATCGCTATATGCAGAAGAATAAAACAGGATTCATCTCTCTCACCACTCACAAAAATTAAGATGGATAAAGGACTTAAATGTAAGGCATGAAACCATAAGAATTCTAGAAGAAAATGTTGGAAAAACTCTTCTAGATATCAGGCTGGGCAAAGAATTCATGAAGAAGACCCCAATGGCAATCACAGCAACAAAAAAAATAAATAAATGGGACTTGATTAAATTAAGAAGCTTCTGCACAGCCAAGGAAATAATTAACAGAGTAAACAGACAATCTATACAATGGGAGAAAACTAAATTTTAAAAGAATTCTGGCTATAGGATTATACCAGTCATCATTTGATTTTTTTAATACATTAAATCAAATAGCCACTACAAATGCCCTGCTTAAATATGCATCTGTAACAAATATTTGATCCCTGGTGCTGGGAGTGATGGTGAGGGGAATAGTGTTAAAGATTATTTAACTTGTGAAGTATCTTTGAAATTTTATTTTGGCACTTACAGACATGTTATATCTAGATATGTAAATGAAAGTTGCTATGATTGATTAAATGCCAAAACCTAAACTATTCAAGTAGGTATACACAAAATATGGCCAATCTGTACTCAGCTACTAACTGCTAGCTTTAGAAATAAAGAAGTAAATGCACATTGCTCTCTATCTGATTTTAAGGGATGACAACACTAAGAAAAAACATGTAATAATACCCTTTACATTAAAGAGCTTGTAATTTTCATTGCTACTCTTTCAGATTCACTTACAGTTTTCTTTAGAACCTAAATAATGTTCTCTTGAACTACCTGCCAGCATTGTTTTTTATAACTTCATTTTGCCTTTTCCTGTATATCACTTTGGACAAGCAACTTCTTCAATAATTTATGCATGAAGTATTATGCATGAAGTCATACATATTCTCAGGTCTTAAATTAGAAAGGACTTTTATAAACATACCTAATTAAAACCAATAGTCAAGATACACTATTTTTGTTCACCGATTTGGAAACATTGATTACTTCTATTCTGATCTCAGACCATTAATGATCAAAAGCAATTTTAAATCATTTCCATTTGAAATAGAGAGGAGTAAACCATTGGCTAGAAAAGAAAAGAAAGTATTGTTTTTCTCTTTGGTATTATTGCCAAGTCTTAGTTTATGCTACATGTCTCTTGTTCTTTTCCTCTTGTATTGTATAGACATATTTTGGAATGGATGTCTCTGCAGTTGAAGATCCAGTTCAGAGACGGGCACTGGAGACCATGATAAAAACCTATGGGCAGACTCCTCGTCAGCTGTTCCATACAGCTCATGCAAGCAGACCTGGAGCCAAACTCAACATTGAAGGAGAGCTTCCGGCTGCTGTGGGGTTGTTAGTGCAGTTTGCTTTCAGAGAGACTCGAGAACAGGTCAAAGAAATCACCTATCCGGTATGTTATTTGGATTTCAATAGAATTCACCAAAACCTGATTAGACTCCTGCAATGCCAGGCTCTCTTCTAGGCTCTCTAGGGACACAGAAATGAATAGCGTGGTCCTGGCCTAAAGCTGTGCACCAGCCAGCACAAGACAGGTGCAGGCAGCAAAAGCAATATCCTGTGTGTGGTAAATGCTGTGTTAGGGATATGAAGAGAGTGCTTTGGGGAGCTCCAAGGAAAAACGAATTGATTGTGTCAGACAGTAGACTCCCTTAGAGAGCAGAGAGAAAGGTTATCATCAGGGAAAGCTTCCCAAGGCAGTGACATAACAGGATTTTGCAAACAAGAGGGGAGGAACCGTCAGTACTAGAAAGCAGTTGAAGCATGGGTATGCCAGTGTACACATGCATAGCATGGTCCTGGTTATCATCTTCAACCAAAAGGACTGACCAGCGGTGTGGATGTTCTGGTTTACACTTAAGGGGAAACTTTCCGTATTTTTCTTTGGCCTCTCCAGATTGTAATTATAAAAAGTATTGCCTCTAAAAATAGGAAATAGGTATAATTTTTACTTTGAAATAAAAAAATAAAGCAAGTAAGCCTTAACTCTTTGCACTCGCTTGCTTTTTTCTCATCATCCACTTGACATTATCCACACTCAACATCCAAGTGCAAAGGGTTAAAAGTAAAATGGATTTTAATCTTCAACTCAGCTCTTCTTTATAAAAGTAGCATAAGATGGTAAAATATGAATCGTAAAGTATTATAAGAGTTTGCAGAAGGAAATCACAAAAAATGACGCGGTAAAGAAAAGAGGTTGTGAAGGACCTTAAATGAAATAAAGCATTGTATCTCAAACTGTAGTAATCTGTGATCCATTTTAAGAGGAAAGGTTTTCACAGACCTTGTTTTGACAATTTTTCCTTGTAATAATATCACTTTATGTCAGACACAACCCTAGATGTAAATTCTTCATGCTTATAGTTTACATATGTCAAATTTATATGTTAAATACAAATAAAACTTATTCAACCAATAAAATTTAATTTAAAAATATTAATATGATAGACAGTGTTGTTTTACTAAATCCAAATCACCAATATTGAGTTTCATAGTAGAAAGCTATAGTTTTGATTTCATGCTTCTGAAGCCTCACAAATCATTTTAGTCACTATTATTACCAGGGTCACTATTTTTTAACTGCAATCTGTTACTTTAATATGTCAAAATAATTTTACAGTGCATCCCTGAAAATTACTAAGCGCCATTTAATTTACTACTAGTTGCTAATTTTAAGTTGGCATATTATATGTTATATAAAGGCTCACAGTGGAAACGTGGTCCCAGCTGATCTCATTCCCACCTCAGGACCTTTGCACTGTTTCCTCTACCTGGAATAACCTGTCCCAGGATACAGCCCCGTTTGCTCACTCAATTCATTCAGGTCTCTGCACAGACATTTCCTCAGAGTCTTGCCTGGGCTCCATCTAAATGCTTTTCATACAGCTCTGATTTATATCTAAATCTGATTGTATCTAAAACAGCAGTTCCATCATTCTCAGTCCTCTTCCCCTTCTTCATTTTGCTTCATATGGCATTTCTACCACCTGACATATTGTATATGTATTTGTTTATTTATTTGTCTATCTCTCCCATCCCAGCTAGTGTGGTAACTCCATGGAGACAAGGACTTTGTCTTTTTCATCACTGTATCTCCAGTTCCTAGGACAGTGTCTGACTTACAATGGATACTCACTATTTCTTAAATTAATGCCTTCTCAAGCACAAGTTCTTTAAAGTTTGGTTTGCTATATATCTATGTGTCATGTAATGACATTTATGCCACTGCTTTTTATTTGAACCACCGTGAAGCCTTCCTTGACTCCTTGGGCCTTCACTTGACATCTACACAAAATACAAACACCAGCCCTGAAACTGATAAACTGTCCTCAGTTATAAAAGGGGTCATCTGGATGACCCAGATATGCTTGTGTGAACTGCAGTTCATCACTGAAGTTTAAAACAATCAGAGCTGTATGGAAAGCATTTAAATAAAGCACTCTTCTTTTCTACGTACTATGAGGTAAAACGGTTGCCATTGTATCTTTGTGAGTAATTGAAAAACTAAAAGTTTACAGTCTACAATTTATATAAAAGGAATTTTCTGGCAAAGAATTGTGAATGATAAATCATAACTGTAGCTCAGCACACATGTTTTTCTTCACTTTAACACTGATAGACAAGATTTTAGAAAAAGCTTGTTTTCAAAATATCTGATCCTAACTTCCCTGTTCCCACTTTAGCATTCCTGAAGCTCTTTAGCTTTTCCAGAGATACTCATTTTTTAAGACTCTGTTATCATTTAAGACTGTATATTAACATGTCCCCTAAATAATCTGACAGAATTATTAGAGGTCCTAAAGTGGCATACATTTTTAAAAGATAATATATATAGGCCAATGATTTTTTTTTCCATTCATTGAAAAATAACATAAGCAGATTTTCACTGAAAACCATTAGGTTTTTTGTGGAACTGACTGAAAATTGCTTAGTGTATTATTTTTATTAGATTTATGTAGCATTTCCACTGAGAAGTTAAAATAATTAAACTTTTAAATGTCTGAAAGAGGGGAAAATCCATTTAAAAAGAAGAGATTAATAGAGGATAAAACAGTGAAAAGAGAACAAAAAGAATAGAACTGTTGAGAGAAATTCCTGAAAACGGCATGGTTTCTTCTCTGCTTGATTTTAAAATTTCTTGGTAAATATTTTTATTTGAGGTGGAGGAAACTTTCATTACTGTTCATGGGCAGGCACATGGTATCACTCTACAGAGTCTTCCCTCATTTTTCTATACCCAAATCCCACTGTCCAAGCTCCTCCTCTTCTATTTTTCACTGACAACTCCTTCTTATCTCTTTTCTTCTCTAGTACTTACTAGTATTTTCTGGAGATGCTCTAGTCCTCTCAATATACTCCATAGATAAATACTTTTCAATTCATTCATCAAACATTTCTTAAGAACCTACTATATTCCAGGCACACAGACAAATCAGAGGTGCTCCCTGATGTCAGTCATAGCTGAGTGAGGTTTTCTGTACTACATGTGGTATATTGCTTGGCACACTGCCAAATTACAATCCTCTTATAGGTATCAACTTTAGATATTTCAGCTAGATTGAAAAGAATGCACTTAAATCCTTTTTTTTCTGCTCAAATTTCAAGGAATTTTGAAATATTAGTCAGACATTTTAATGCAAGTTAGGCCAGAGCCACAGAATAAAAATCAAATAAGGAACACATATTTCTATATGCTAAGCGTAGGGAAATAAAAAAGTATAAAATAATTCTTGCTCTCAAAGAACTTATAATTTATATTACTTTCTCTTACTTTGTTTAGAATTTAAATTAAAAATAATTCTGTATTTACTGCCTTTTTTAAAAAGCATACTTTTACTTTCCTTGGTTTTAGAGTCCTTTGTCATGGATAAAAGGCTTGAAATGGGGAGAGTATGTGGGTTCCCCAAGTGCCCCAGTACCTGTGGTCTGCTTCAGCCAGCCTCATGGAGAAAGATTTGGTTCCCTCCAGGCTCTGCCCACCAGAGCAATCTGTGGTTTGTCCCGAAATTTCTGCCTTCTGATGACGTATAGCAAGGAGCAAGGTAAAATAAAACATAATGAAAATCATTCTGGATATATCTTTCATAAGATTTGAGTGTTTCCTGCTCATCTGTGCTGTCATTTTGTTTTACTTCTAAATTTGTCTGAGTCATTAGTGAGAAACTCTTCTCAAATTTGTGGCTATTTAGTGCAAAGTAGGAATTAAAACATACTACATGAAAAAAATGAGAATTGAGTACAGTGCTGTTTGAAATGAGAGGAGGAGTTTGAAGGAGACAAGAATGAATGGTTATGTTCACAAGATGAAAACATTATCAATTTGATATAAATATATACTTTGAGGCTCTTGAACCCCAGAAAAGCAGATTTATTTGACCATTAAATCTAGTACTTCAGAAGATACAGTCGTGGAGCCAGGCGTGGTGGTGTACGCCTGTAGTACTAGCTACTTGGGAGGCTGAGGTGGGAGGATTACTTGAGCCCAAGAGTTTGAGGCTGTAGTGAGCTTATCATTGTGCTGCTGTGCTCTAGCATGGGCAGCAGAGCATGACCCTATCTCTTAAAAAAAAAAAAAAAAAAAAAAGGAAGAAGGAGATATAGTCATTGGTTTAAACAAACAAACAAATGAAACAAGGAGTCAAGTAGACTTGCAAATAGTTTTAAAAACATATACCCTTGAAAAGCAATCTTCTGACTCCTCACGCACTGACTCACTGAGAGCCACATGTGGAAAAGTGCTATGCAGTCAAGGCCTTTTCGTATTTCTAAATGTCAAGTAGACCTTGAAAAACTAGAGACATTTTCCACTTAAGTAATCCCTCAACCCTTCCAAATTAACCATTTCACTGGATACAAAAGAACTCTCCATACTTACTGGGTATGGACTTAAGGTACTAAGATGAATGACTGAGGGCAGTCATCTGTTCATGTCAGGCTGTATGCAGATGTGCCTGAAAACCAACTTGTGGACCAGATGCCTCTTAGTCAGCACTGCTAGCATTTAACATCACCTTCTGTGTACTATGCTCCTTGGAGTCCATATGTAGCCTTCTGCCTGCAATGTGATACCAGCTTGCCAGGACTCGGGCCACACATCAGTCACTTAAAGAAATTAAGTTTACTGGCCAGGCCACAGTTCTTTTAGGCTCGTTCTTACTTCTATCATTAAATGAATAATTGTTTTTATAGTTGTTAGGAATAATGCATACACTTAAGTTTAGAGAGTTAGTAGGATAAGGTAAATCTGTTTAATCATAATTATTGTGATACCAACTTATTGCAATTAGTTATGAGGTGTATTGTACCTCATAATTTACCACCAGTAATACTTAAAGTACCAAAATGTGTGAATGATTTACTTTGTAAAACAATTAATTAGAATATATGAAAGTTTATCTCTATTTAGCAAAAGGGAAAGGGCTGGTATTGTCACTTAGCATTATGGAACTTAAATATGTCAAATATAATTCTCAGCCTATCTTATTTGTGCTGCTACAGTCACAAGCCTTTAGTGTGCCCTTAATAGCTCTGTTCATTCAAATTACACTTTACTTCCTCGCAGAATGTATTTGGGATTTGTCAGAATCTATAAAATAAGTATAATGAAAGGATTTACCTCACAAGGTAATTTACTGTAATGATTCAATGAAATAATGTATCAGAATGATTAGCACAGTACCTGGTGCATTCCAAGTGCTTAATAAGTGTTTGTAGGACTATAAATGCTCTGGGGCCTGGGACGATGCCAGTGTTTAATGTGTAGACCCATCACTAACAGTCCATGTAGGCATTCCAGAGAAGTGTTTACGAACAAGTGGAATTTTGCAATGAAAGTTCCACTTGTTAACAACTGGAATGTGTTGAGCACTGTCATATAAAATAGCTCTGTGGTTTTGCTTTGTTGTACATGCATGTATAATACAGTGTTAACAACTACACTGAGATGGTTTTAATGATTTTTAAGCCCAATATAAACCAATTACTTGAGAATTGACTGTGCCTCAGAATTGCATGAGGTGCTTTTTTTCAAAATATACTTGTCTGGGTCCCACTTGAGACACACTGCATCAGAATCTCTGGGGCTTGAGTCCAAGCCTACAAATGCTGAAAACCAATTTTCTTGCAAGTTCCTGTTTAAGATCCATTGTTCTAATAGGTAAAGGAAAAGTTTCTTTTTGTGAAAGAAAAAAAAAGATACTGCATCTTGTATTACTGGAATCAGAAATGTGGGTTATTGAACACCTGCTACTAGCCAGATACTGTGGTAGATTTGGAGAGAACTCAAGACTCATCATATGTGGTTCCTTACCCTAGCAGCATATATTTAGAGTAGCTTAAATTTAGTGAGTATTTCCTAATTCCTTTGTTGCAAATGTTGTCAACATTTGGTGTTTTACTCAACAAAACAAAAAGAAATCTGTGAATTACATTTTCAGTATGCCATTGATTCATTCAAGAAATATTTATTTGTTATACTTGTCTATATGCTGGATATTCTGGTAGGTACAAGAATAAATAAAACATATTCTCTATCCTTTAAGAACTTAAAACATTGCAGATTTCAAGGGCAATACCGTTTACAGCATTTATGCTGCCGTTAGTTATATTCAGCATAGATTTTAAATAGTACTGTGAAAGGATGTCAAAATTTCTAAAGCTTTATGTGAAAAGGACATAACACTATGTTGTAAAAAAGAGAGAGAGAAGAACATAATCTCCTTTAATGAAGGTCTACCATGCACAGTCCTGAAGTTGGCAGGATTAAATTATTCCATCTCAGGGTAGGTGTTGCTTCTACTCTAGCAGTGTCCTCTTTCTAGTATTAGTAGTTGTCCATACTGATTATTCAGCACTGGGTATCTAGAAAGTTATGTAAACAGTATCTAGTTCATATTTATTTATTTTTTTTTCAATCATATTATCTTTTTTATGTATTTATTTTTAAAAAGAAAGGTGTCTCAGAACTTGAACAGAGTAAGTTTGACTATCATTGTCTATTATAAAAATGTCATAACAGAAATTTTAGTTCTAAGTCAAATAAATCCCCACCAAAACAACGCAAGTGAAAAAGAATCTAATTCCACTCTTAGAATCCTATTAGCATTAATGAATAAAGCTAAAATAAATTTTTCTATCTTAGGGATATAAAGATGACTTTGCACCAAATGATATGTTCTGCTAAATAAATTCACGCTTTAATTTGTAATTTTTTGGCTGTCATGTAACAATTGAGCAGTAACCATCTTTTATTTCTCCTTCTCCTTAAGGTGTGAGAAGCATGAACAGTACTGACATTCAGTGGTCAGCCATCCTGAGCTGGGGTTATGCTGATAACATTTTAAGGTTGAAGAGTAAACAAAGTGAGCCTCCAATAAATTTTATACAAAGTTCACAACAGTACCAGGTACCTTTTTTGTGTAATCTTTATAATAATTAAATAAAATGTTTTAAGAAAGGAGTCAGACTGATAGCAGCTGGTTTTAATATCCTGCAATGAGTACAGTCAATAAGCTGATGTTTATAGTGCTACAGACTTCCTAATTACTGCTGTTCTGACTATGTCTTCCAAACTTGTTTTCTACCCATTTTCTCACTGAGAGAATATTGTCATAATCTCCTGCTCAGCATCAGGGGAGGACACAGTGTTTAAACAAAATCAGCATTGCCTTCTTCTCAGTGTTCACTCACGTTTGTCACTAGGTCATTTTCTGTAACCACAGTGCCATCTTTTATACCTGATTTTTTCTAAATGGGTTGGGTATTCAGACATCATGATGTCATTGAGCCTAATGCCCTGTTATCTGTGTTAGGTCCCAGCTTTCTTATATACTAACTGTAGCCTTTGGCGAGTAACTTAACCTTTCCAAACTTGTTTCTTTCCTCCTCTTTAAACCTTAGATAATACTACTCACACTACTCTCTCAGAAAGCTGTTGTAAAAATGTTTCCGGTGTTTGTGAAAGAAACTTGTAAACTATAAAACACCACATAAATATACAGTACTGCCACACTGTTGTTACAGACTAAGTTGTATGCGCAGCCTTCCTTCTTTAACAGTCTTGCCATGAGAAGTTCTCTTACCATTTCCATTACCTGCATACCACCTGCTGCCTTTTCATGTGTCCTAAAATGTGTCCCATTCCCTGAGCTCTTTAAAAATGGAGTAAGCTACTTTGGGGGAATTTTTGGCAGGGAAAGCAAGGGGAACAATGACTTATTTGCATAACTTTCAGTATTCCTGACAATATTACCAGGAAACTGACATAAGTAAGAATAAAAAGAGACAATGAAAAACAACCTTATTAGAAATTTTTTTAACAAGAATTTTTTTAGTTTTGAAACATATCAGCCTTGCATTAATCAGAGCATTTTTATGCAAACAGAAATATATATCCAAACACAAACAAACTATAACCATAAATCATGGCAAAGCCGACAGTATAACTAAATTGGAAATGAGTCTACAAAATCAATGAAAACGCAAAAACATAGGATCAGTATCTTCCTTACTGTATCCTTTTTTGAGATTGTTATAAGTTAGGAGAAAAAAGAGAAATATGTGCAGTGGGAGTTAGATGTATAATACATTTTACTTGTCAAAATATAATAACACAAATAGATTTATGAGCCAATATAGCTCACTGCTGTTGTCAATAATCTGGATTTACAAACATGTTAACTTTCCAATGAAAAGTGATATCAAAAGAAATGAAATTCTTATCAGCATTAATTGAATGACAAAGCAGTGCTAAAGATACACCCTTTTGTAAGCTTTCAGTCAAGATCTTTTTTCCTCTCATTACTAGGCTTTCCTTGCATTTGTTTAAGAGTTGGCTGTGACTGATTAAACTTATAGATAGACATGGTGTGAAGAGAGGACAAAGATGGAAAATTACTTTAAGGAAGCTTTTCCATTCGCTAATATATTTTCTCCAGTACAAAGACAAGCATTTAGTCAAATTGTTTTTGCCAAGTAAATTAACTATTAATAGTAATTTAGCAGATCCAAAGCTTCAGTAAAGATTGTTTTAAGTAAAGTTCTTATTTTATTTTTTTCCAGCTTTATGGGGCTGTAATTAACAAACTTATATATATTTAAGGTATACAATGTAATGTTTTAATATATATATATACACATCGTGAAATAATTATTACTATAATCAGGCTAATTAATGTAGCCATCACCTCACATAGTTACTATTTTTTGTGTGGGCAGTGAAGATATTTAAGATTTACTCTCTTAGCAGATTTTAAGAATACAACACAATATTATTAGCAATAATCACCATGTTATACATTAGATCTTTAGGACTTATTCATCTTATATAACTGAAACTTTTGTACCCTTTGGCCATCTCTCTATTCCATACACATCACCACCACTGCCAGCTCTGGCAACTGCTTTGCTACTCTCTGCTTCTGTACTTTGACTTTTTTAGATTCCACACATGAGTAGGAACATACAGTATTTGTCTTCTGTGCCTGGCTTATTTTACTCAACACTGTGTCCTCTGGGTTTATTTATGTTATCACAAATGACAGGATTTCCATCTTTTTAAAGGCTGAAATATATTTCATGATGTATATGTATCTATATGTATATATCTACATATATATAATGCATAAGGATTTAAGCATTGCAAAATTATTTTTATCATAATAGATAATAAAATAAAGATGAAAGAATACTCTCTTAAGTCCTTTTTGCAAAACAAAGTGCTCCAGATTTTTGTAGCAAAATACTGTGTGATAAAGTACTTCTAGTCAAATGACTAATTCAGTGAGAATACCATAGTTCATTTTCATCCTTAGATATATTCCTAAGGATCCATTTTTGTTCAATCTTTAATTTGTGAAAATTCAGCTAGGATATTATTTTATGAAGGCTAACACTCTGAGATTTCACTTACATGATCAATTTCATCATCATCATTAGAGTATAGAGTCCTGATGGCTCTTCATCTTCTGACTATTCATAGAATTTTTAAACATCTTCCTCTGTCAGTTTTCTTCTCTTTGTTATTATTATTAGTGAAAAATTCTGAACTGTATTCCACGCAAGCTAAAAGAAGCAAACTGCAGAAATTATGTCTCCAGTTGTCTTTTATACTTTCTTGAAGGATGACAACATACTTTGGACAATGCAATAAGAAAACCAAAATATGACAATTTATTTCATATATTACCCTTTCCAGAGACTCTATCATTCTCCCATTTTCTTAATGTGTTTTTTTTTTTCTTTTTCTTTCTTTCTTTCTTTTTTTTTGCATAGTAGGGAATAGTCAATGTTTAGTGATGAAATAATTCCTAGAATGATAAAATTAAAAAAATGTTTCAAGACAGAAAAAATAAGATAATTAAAACCTTATAATGTGACCGGGCATGGTAGCTCATGCCTGTAATCCTAACACTCTGGTAGGCTGAGGCGGGAGGACTGCGTAAGCTCAGAAGTTTGAGACCAGCCTGAAGAAGAGCAAGACCCCGTCTCTACTAAAATTAGAAAAAAAATAGCTGGACATGGTAGCATACGCCAAGGCAGGAGGATCACTGGAGCCCAGGAGTTTGAGGTTGCTGTGAGCTGGGCTGATGCCATGGCACTCACCCCGGGCAACAGAGTGAGT